>PVIC010019115.1:0-30903 GCA_004025085.1 Thryonomys swinderianus | reverse complement strand
TTTTTTTTTTTTTGGAGACAGGGTCTCGCTTTGTAGTTCAGGCTGGCCCTGAGCTCACTATGGTGCCCAGGCAAACCGCCGCGAACTCAGCAATCCTCCTGTCTCTACCTCCCAAGTGCTGGGATTACAGGCGTGAGCCACCACGTCTGGCATTGTGGTATGCGGTGTTGATTGTTGGTGGGCGTGTCTCCACGCCCAGCATTATATGTGGTTACCGGGGATCGAACTCAGGTCCTTACGCTTGCGAGGCAGGCGCCGGAACCACTGAGCTAACCCTCCGGCCCTTTTGGGTTTTTTTTTGAGACAGAGTCTCGCTTTGTAGTTCAGGCTGGCCCCGAGCTCACTATATAGCCCAGGCAAGCCTCGAATTTAGCAGTCCTCCTCCTGCCTTTGCCTCCCAAGTGCTGGGATTACAGGGGTGGGCTACCACGCTTGGCCTTGTGGTGGCAAGGCAGACACCGGAGACACTGAGCTAAATCCCCGGCCCAACCTTGTTTAAATCTTAATACTCTTCCTTTTAATAGCGGTCCTTTTGTTTATTGCTTCCCAAGCCAGATTTGACCAAAGCTTAAATTAGCCTTTTCCAGAAGATATTTGTAGACAGAGTATTATCGTACTGAAGGCTCAGTTGTCCTCTGGAAAATAATTTCTGCCCATTTTTTTTCCTGCCTTAGGAATCAAGCAGTCTAGTAATGTGATATACTTTATGAGCTACTGGGTTATGCTCAGAATGTTCTTCCCCTGTGTGGAACAAGTCATAACAATGGAAAAACCAAACTCGGTTTCATCTGGTCTCAGTGGCAATGTTTCCTTGTCCCTCACCCCTTAGTCCCACAGAATGGTTGCTTGTCTGCTAGGATGCAATAATAGCCCTAGTCAGATTAGAGCCTCTGGAAATATCAAGGATAAAGTGCATTCAGTGACCTTGGGAATAGTGATAAAAACACTAATTAGTCCTTTGCAGAACTTTGATAAGAGGTGACAACACTGTGAACACTTCTCTCTCTTTCCCAGCCTAGTCCATGTAAATAATGAAATTTCCTGTGTACTTTAAAATTTGGGAGGTGGGACAAAGGGAACAAATGTATGTAGTTTGAACAAACTTCCCTGATATGCTGGTGATTCTCTTCAGAAGTCATTTTCTCCTACTTCTTTTTATTATCCTGCTGTTTTGTGGCTGTATTTATATTTATCAGCTATGTTTTCATTTTTAGATGTATCAGTCATCTCCTTCCTTATCCCTTCAAAATTTACGACTTCTCTCATCCTTCTCTTTCATTATTTTTCTAAATATCTCTTCTATGTACATTACTCCTATTATAACTCATGATACTATAGAATACTAGTTTATTTTAAAATAGTCATGCCTCTGAAAATAAGTTTTTATTCCTCATTCTCCATTGTGAAGTCAGAGTCTGAATGAGAAGCAAGGAGCTAACATTAATTAAACATTAATTAATTTCAGATATTACACAAGCTACTTTACAGATATAAATTCATTTAATAATTTTAATAATGTGCTAGAATCATCAGGAAAACTTCCTTCCTCTCATGTACATAAGAAACTATACTTCTTGTTCCAGCATTGTGGACTTTGCTCATGTGGGCTCATGGTTACATATTGGGTAGGGTATACTTTCCCCTTCCTTAACACAGGTCTCAGCCATGTGGCATGCTTTGGGCGGTGCAGTGTTAGGAAATGTCAGGTGATCAAGGGGCCTGAATTGTGCCTTACAGATGAGCTTGTCCTCTTGTACTTCTGCCATGCTATATAAATTTTAAAATCCTCAGGTTAGGCCTTGGGTCCCAGGAGGAATACCTGGTTCTCAAGATAAAGCCACTTCTGTCCACATTAGCCAAATCCCAGCTGGCTATAGATGCAAACCTCCAAAGATGCATAGCCTACATGCAGGCTTATTATCTTACACCCCTGAGATCCTGTGGCTTTTATTACACATCACCGGGTGACCTATGACGTACTATCCCTTTTTGACCAAAAGGAAGAGTAAAAAACAAGCCTAGATTCACACAGCTGGAATTCTGGCACACCAGGGTCCACACCAAAATCTGTCTGATCTGAAATCCAATGTTCTTTTATCTACAGAGCACTTCCTCTTTAAACTTTATAGTCCCCTTTCCATGAAACAAACAAAATAAGTATAGTTTTTACTTTCAACTCTCAGTTGGTTTTTGCTGGTCAGTGACTCTCTTACAAAGTACATACTTTGTTCTATCCAGAAATTTGACCTCCCAGAATGATCAAAATCATGCCTTTCTTTTATTCTACTATGAGCTCTGAATGTGGCCTACTGATGATAGGTTTTAAAAATCAATACCTGGTTATTCCAAAAATGATAGATATAGATAGATAGATAGATAGATATAAATATATAACTTTTAAAAATTGAATTCTTTATTGGTACAATTTATATACATCTCAAAATCACAATTAACTTTGGGGAATTTGCACCAGTATATGGCACAAGTTAAATCTCAGTTTTACCCATATCCCTACCCACCCACACCTCCTCACCCCCTTTATACATGCTCTTTTATTTTCTTTCTGTATCATATTTATTCCTTCCCCTCATCATTCTCATACCAAGTTTCCTATAGAAATTTTCCACTCTATAAAAGCTGTCCTATTTTCTAGAGCTCATTTGCATCTATAGGTGTTCATGCCAAAGAAAAGGTCTGGAAATTGTCTATCTGTGGTCTATTGATTTCACTTATTAGTATATCTTCCAGGTGTCTCCATTTGCACCTAAATGGATTGATCTTGTCATTCTTTATGGCAGAGTAACACTCCATTTTATAAAAAAACCACATCTTCTTTATCCACTCTCCAGTTGATGGACATTTGGGTTGTTTTCAAGATTGAGCTATCCCGAACTGAGCTGCTATGAACAAGGGTGTATGTCTGTCTTTCCAATGTGAGTTTTTAAATTCTTTTGGGTATATTCCTAGCAGGGGGATAGCCAGATCGAATGGGATGGGATTGCAGACTTGTGCAACCGTTGTGGAGATCCATGTGGAGATTTCTCAGATATATAACTTTTTATATATAATTTGTATTATATATATATATAAATATAATTTGTTTTTTAAGCTCAAAATTGATTAGCTATAAAGAGCAAGTGGTAGGTATGAGTATATGGTACATAATCATTTCCTTCCCTACTCCAGCCTAGAGGTGAGTATGTGACAAGACGCTAGTGATAAAGGAAATATTCTGAGTGGTGGGGCCTGATAACAGTCCTTAGAGCTAGGCAGAACTGGTGCTGTTACTGCTGATTCAACCATCATTATTTTTCAGAAGAGAAGAGAAAAACCTGAGAAAATTACAGATGTAATGCCTATTATTTTTAAAAGGCCAGAACACTTCTCTAGCTGTTAATAACTGGTCAGTTTAACTTTAGTACTAGAACAAATAGTCGATTTGAAAGGATGCTGTACACAACTCAGTTGTCAGCGAAGAGGGATTCACTCTGTCAGTTTAGTCCACCACAGGAGAGTTTTAAATCTCACCAGTGGTGGTTATAAGGTATTGAGAACATTGCTTTTCTTGTAATTCTGTCTTTAGGATTGTATGCAGTTTCTCAATGTGGCACTATTGACATTAAGCCCAGCTAACGCTCCGTCATAGGAGCACCCAGTACAGCACAGGATGCCTACTCGTGCAGTCAGCCCTCATTATGCTTGGGGGGTTTGTTCCACCCACCCCTACAGTCTGTGGATGCTCAAGTCCCTTATTTTAAAAATGGCATAGTAGTTACATATAACCTATGAAATCTTCTCACATGCTGTAAATCACCTCTACATTACTTTTACTCTATTGTTTAGTTTTTCATCACTGTAACCCAATACCTTGACATACACAATTTAAAGGTGAAAAGGTTTCTTTTGGCTCATGGTTTCAGAGCTTCAGTCCATGGCCAGCTGGCTCCAAACAAAAACATAGCAGAGGAAACCTGAATAGCTCACGGCAGCCAGAAGCCAGAGAGAGAACAAAGGAAGCATGTGTGCACATGTGCACATGAGAAAGAGAGAGACTGACTGACTGACTGACTGACTGACTGACTGACTGACTGAGGCAAGAATATACACTTCCAAGGAGAGATGGCAAACCTTTTAGAGCTTTCAATGATAACAAACAGCCAGTGGTGGGATATATGCCATTGATTTGCCACCACTGCTTCCAATTTATGCCCCCAGTGATCTACTTCACAATATAAATAGTTGTTATACTATATTGTTCAAAGAATAATATATATATATATATTCAGTACAGATGCAATATTTTTTCAAATATTCTCAATCTGCAGATATAGAGCCAACTGTGTACTTCAGCCTCTACTCATGAGATGAGCTTCTCCAGCAGATGAGCAAAAGAGTTATCCAGGGAGCTTGTGAAAATGCAAATTCTGATTTAGCAGCTGTGAAGAGGAGCCTGCAATTCTTTTCTTACAGACTCTCAAGTGAGGATGGTCCTTCTCTACACTTTCAGCAGCAAGGTCTTAGTACACATCAGAATCAGCTAGAGAATAAATTCCTAGGCCTTTACACCAGAAAGACTGATTCAGAGGGTCTCAGTTAGACCCAGGCATCTGTTTCCAACAATGCTCCTCAGATAATTCAGAGTCTATGCTGTGAGAAACAATGCATGGCTGAGCCCTTATCTTCATAATACTGAGAAACAAATTCCCTGCTGCTTGGACCAATCATAGAGCTCTAAAGCCAAGGCTATGGATCTCTTCCTGAGTATAAACTGCCTCCTTAATGCAAATCACTTCATGCCTTCCTGTTAGGTGGCATCTGCATGTCATCAGTTAGACTCACATAAGTCCAACCTCGCAGTAGCTAATCTACATCAGATGGCTGCTGTGCCCCTAGCAGATGAGAAAGAAAGTTTGGATCTCCTTCCAGGCTGAGGTACAGGAAAATCTCTCCCACCTCTGAGTGATTCTTTCTCCCACCAAGTATTAGAGTTCAAACTCAAGTCTTTTACACTGAGCTACATCTGCACCCTTCTCTTTTTTTTTTTTTTTGAGACAGGGTCTCACTTCGTAGTTCAGGCTGGCCCTCAGCTCACTATGTAGCCCAGGCAAGCCTCGAACTCAGCGATCCTCCTGCCTCTGCCTCCCGAGTGCTGGGATTAGAGGCATGAGCCATCATGCCTAGCATTGTGGTATATGGTATTGATTGCTGGTGGGCGTGAGTCACCATGCCCAGCATTGTATGTGGTTACCGAACTCAGGACCTTGCGTTTGCGAGGCAGGCGCTGGAACCACTGAGCTAAATCTCTGGCCCAGGACTTCCTTTTTTTGTTTTAAATCTTGATTATTCTGAATTTAGATTTTTTTAGAGCAGCTGCTCTGTTCTCCAGCGTGATGTGTTTTGCAGGACTGCAAGTAAACCTGAGTGGTGACTTAGGAAAGAGTTTCTAAATACATCTTTTGAGTATTTATGGCAGAGAAGAAAGTTTGGGGAGAACTTGCCTGAGTCAAAACCCATAGATCCTCCCTGTGTGGTGCTCCCTGGTAGAATTCCTTCTCAACATCTGATTCCCCACAGGGATTAAACTTTCCCATTGTGTCTTCCTCAAAATAGGCGGATGACTAACGTGAAAATGTAGAGCCCCCCCCCAAATGTATCAGTCCAGCAGGAGAGAAAATGAAAGGCTCCAAGGTTCAAGAGGAAGAATAGAGCAATTTTATGCCACTAGTTCCAGAGGGTTCCCTGGAATTGACAATTAAGTCATTTGGGTTTTGACCCAAAGTTGCTGCCCTACTGAGAACTTCATCTCATTTGAGTCACTGTTATTTTGGGTCCCTCTATAATAGTAACTGAAACTTATAAACTAATTAATAAACTGGACTCTATATCCAGTATGTAGTTCAGGCTGGCCCTGAGCTCACTGTGGTGCCCAGGCAAGCTGCCGCGAACTCAGCAATCCTCCTGTCCCTGCCTCCCGAGTGCTGGGATGACAGGTGTGAGCCACCACGTCTGGCATTGTGGTATGCGGCATTGATTGTTGGTGGGCGTGTCTCCACGCCCAGCATTATATGTGGTTACCGGGGATCAAACTCAGGACCTTGTGCTTGCGAGGCAGGCGCCGGAACCACTGAGCTAACCCTCCGGCCCTATATCCAGTGTTTTTATAGGAAATATCAAACTTAATCACCATAATTCAGGAAGCTTCGTATAATTTTTATATGAGTGCTTTTCCTTGTTAGTGTTTTTAGTGATGAATGGAATGGTAACTGTCTCCTGCTCTTGATCTTTATTGCTTCTCTACACTCATCTCCATTCTCCACTCCCCACTAACACCAAGAAGGGCATCTTCGAGCTCGTCAGAAAGTATAGCACACAAAGAAATGTCCTGACACATTCGGTGAGATCAGGCTAAATATACCCAGGAAGAAAATGCCATCTTCAATTTTCATAATAGACTTTTGAAGAAATCTATCATATTCCTATCCTTATGAAAACTTAGAAAGAATGAGCCACTAAGCCAAAGCAAATCAATAAATATGCCAGTATAGTTCGTCTTAATTTCATTTTTCTTCAGTTCTAACTTCCAAAGGTGCCCATAATCCTGTGCACTGTTTTTATAAGAATGAGTGATCAAGATCTTACATTTTAGCTTATGAATCAATCTCCTAATCTCTTAAGAAATATGGATGCAGTAGCAACATAGCTCAAATCTTCCAGGGCCAACTGAATTTCAAATATTTTCCAATTGTCATGTTTAGTTCCTGGTCTATCATTCACCTCTTTTCCAAGTGCATTCATATTCTCCCACTTAAAATAATGAAAATATGTTCAGATTCCTTGACCTGAAAATTCATTTTCTTAGACTTATTCTGGGCTAGATTTGATTCAATTAACTTGAACCCTTCCCAAATCTCCCTTATTTCCAATTCCACCTTTCCATCTCATTTCTAAGGATCTGATTCATTCCTCATGACACATTTATTTATCTAAGCATTATTACTACATTGTCATTACACTTACATATATGTATTATATATATTCCTTTATGTGCATGTCTATGAAACTCTTTCCTCACCTAGATTGTGATCTCTTTGGAAACAGGGCCCAACTGCATTTGCTTCTTGCATCCATATGCCTAACATACAGGGCTGACATACAATAAATGTTCCATAATTTTATGTTTCAATTTAACAAAAATAAATAAATATCGTTTTTTTCACAGATAAGTACACAAGTGGGATTTCTGAGCACTACAGAGAAAGTTAGGCTTGCTTAAGATGTATTACCCAGGCAACACAAATGGCTTGGGGGCATTGGGAAGAGAAAGGATCTGCTAATAGGGGAAATGAAAAAGAGCCAACTCCAAGTATTACCTTCTTCCAGTTTTGTCTCAATCTCCTCTTCTCTACAGGAATCACAGAGAGCTAAATGTAAGAGCTAGAAGAGAGGTCAAAGGGCCAGGGCAGATTTTGTTGAGTTAGAAATAAATTCTTAAAATGACATACAAATATTCCCAAGAAAAATAACCTCCATTAATTTAAAGAACCAAGAAACATGGTCCAGAAGAAAAATCATCTCCTTACTCCATAAAAAGCTAATTGCTAGACATTCTCATTGGCCATTAATGTGTGATGGGATTATGGTGTACAGTTCTATTTGGAGCAAGTATTTACTTGAGGTTCACATCAGAAAACAGGGACTTTAAATACTCAAAAAATTATGCAAAACTTCAAGGACACTCAGATCAGCTCATCTTAAGTTTTATGCTAGCTACGAGGGAGAATGCAGGGGAAGGGGGATTATAGTTAAGTGACATGAGTGAGGGCCTGGATCTGGGCCCTCAAACCTCTGTCACTCCCTGTACCACTCACATCTTTGGGTCTGAATTCACCCACCAAGGCAAGAACTCATCCTGAGAGTTAGATTTCTCCCAATCCAAAAACGATCTACAGTTTGAATATTTTGTAACTCATTTGCAAAATCCGGATGCTTCTTCCCCCGAGTTCTGATTTTTGATCTGTGATTTTTATTTTTGCCTCAGTTGATAAAAGATAGTACATCCTTTCTTGGCATTCTGCACCCCCAACTTAGTCACCGAAAGCAGATGGCTATGAACATGTGATCAAACTTATTTTTTTAATGATTCTTTTTTACAAAGCCAATATATCAATACATGAAAGCAGGCAGTCTGGTAGTCTAAAATAATAAGCACTATGAAAACCTCCTGTTTGAAGTGAAAACGGTTCTGCCATGCACTCCCTCTACCTAGAAATGCTCAGCTGCTCGATGTGGGCTGTAAAAGTCCCTTCCTTTGTTCACACTGTTCATTAACTGAGGACATAACTGTTTCTGATCCAGCTCTTGTATAAATAACCAGCACTTTGCACTGGCAGTTTGATACACACAGATTATGGATGGGGGCTTTGCAACTCAGTGTATAGCCACCAAAGCTCCCTTATTCCTTTAAAGTAACTACTATCAACTACTTGTGATTATCCAACTTCTTGATGCTGCTACCCACTCAGCTTAATTAAGTCCTTTGTTGATATAAATAAGGTTTTGGTTTAACTGAGCTCAGCAAAGAAAAAATGAGTTCGTTAAAGTTCTTTTGTTGCAAACAACATAACACAATTAGATGACCTCAGACTCATAAAAAAGGAAACTTTATTGTGATATTGCACCCAGGCTCAAAGGCCTAGAGGACCTAGAAGTAAAAAGATATAACTTAAGATGAGAAAGCCTGAGAATTACAAAAGTAGAAGAAAGCATTTCGCAAAAGCATCTTCTACACTCTGTCTCCACAAAACAGCATTGTCTATTTCACAGGACCTGCAAGTTCAGCCAGAAGACACAATCTTCTATGAGTGCTGATCTCACATGCCAATAGATTGGCTAGGTTGGATCTGATATACAGCCCTGGACTAGGCACCAAGAACCAGAGATGGTATCTCACAGAATAGCTTTGGTAACTGGAAGACGAAAGTCATTCTGGGAAAATGGGGAATCGTCTCACTGGCTGACCAGACTTCTGCAGCAGAATCCAACGACTACTGGCTTTAAGCATCACCAAAATATATCAACACTTTCTGATCCCACAGAATAGAGAAAGGAGCAAGACTGACATTTAATTAGAGTGAAAAATGAAGAATGCTGTAAATGTTTTCCATTATTTTAAAAGTGAATGGTTACATTTTCAAGTTTGTCATAGAAAAAATAATGGGGATTTGGGACAGCTATCTAGTTCCTCTTAAGCCTTATTTTCATAATATAAACAAGTAAATGGATTTACTATTTAGTGTGAAATATTGTGATTTTCCACAGTGTCAAACAAATATCAATTTTAATAGAATTTCCAAAATCCTTCTAAAGCCTAGTAGACATGACTTGCAAAAATACATTGTTGGATTTTTATTTTGTTCAAATGTCAAGGGATTAAAATATAGTCAGTATACCTCAGTTTGTAGATGTAATGAAGGTAATATGTTTGAGGATTTTTTTTTTCCCTCATTACTTTCCTTCACCTTTTCCTCTCCCCAGTGAGGCACTTTTAAACTCACTGCTACATGGGAGGGGCAGCCCCTGGTAAAAAGTTGAAACAAAGCATTTTCTGGTTTGTGTTTCCAAAATTCTAGGCATGTGGATGGGGCCAGAAATGGCAGATGGAGATGATCTTCAGTATAGACAGAAATTAGGTAAAGGAATTCCAAGGTCAAGAATAAGGAAGTGGTGGAAAAATTGTTGAGTAGACTAGGGTTTCCCTCAGAGTTGCGAAATTCATTTTGGCTGGAAGACCGGGAGAAATGTAAAGAACAAAGTGGCCCTGCTTTCCAAAAGTATCTATAAAACAGAAAATCCCACAGATTTTAGCTTTTTTACCTTCTTTCCTGGTCAGAGCCTCCAGCTGGCAACGAATCCTCAGGTAGATTTTTATTGGACCAGAACACAGACACTGTATCTCTGGTTCCTACGTAAATGAAACTGCCTAGAGCCTACACAGCAGTCTGTGGTGAACCTACTCCTGTCCAGGGAGAGTGACAAGCACGTACGTGGACACAGCCTGAGTCATCCACCATTGCACAGAAGCAGTTGAATGAGTCTCATGCTCTCTCTGAGTGCAGAGCAAGGCATAATCATGCCATTTCAGTGGTCATTTGCATGGCTTGACTTCTGTCAGAAAAGAACAATGAACATTTCACTAGATGTCTGCAGATAGATTATTAAAAGATCAGATGCTCTCCTGACGTGTTTTGATAATATGTAAACCCTCAGGATTTAGATGCAATCTTCAGAGAGATGGAGGCAGATCATCCTGAATTAAATGAGGTTAAATTTTAGATGCTCAGTGAATGGGAGACTCAAAATAGAATTCAGATGGGTTATAGGAAAATAAAATCATGCACACTTGAATTTCTGAACTAAGATTTTATATATATATATATATATATATATATATATATCCAAAATAAATATATAGGGAGACAAGAAAACACTAGGAAAGATTTCCATAAACCTCCAAGGGCACCCAGTGTCATGCAGTTTTATGGTAGACTTTCTTATTTTCTACCAAGTACTCCTTCTCTCTTTCCCATTTTTGTGAAACCAGCATGGAACTCTTGCCCCCTTGTTGTTACAGTTAGATAATGAAATGTTGATAGATATGTTACAAGTACCAGCAGAGACATTTTAAAATATTCTTGGGCGATTTGAATCGCTCTTGTGTGCTTCTGGCTTTCACCATGACAACATGCCCCCTGGCAGCACTTCTCTCAGAACGAGATCATACAGAGTGGACCAGCTGCCAACATATACCCCAAAACAGAGTTATCCCTGCTGACCCCCAGTCCATGAATGAGAAATAAATATTTGTTGTAAGTCACCAAGACTTCAGACTGTTTGTTATACAACTTACTCCAGTAATAACTGGCTAATACACATGAAAAACTGTAGCACTAGAAGATCAGTAGCTGTTTCAATAATGTGACCAAATCTCAAGTGCTATGAGCTTGAAAGAAGTTATTTACTGATTCTTTTTCCAATATTCTTCCATTATGGGAGTGGAGTGGACATCCCCAGAATTTCTCTCCCTTCCAATTAAAGATCTGTTCTTTATTTCTTGTAATCTAAATACTTTTACAGATAACTGATAACTGCAGTACACTGCTGATATTGACACACTGGTCAGTGATGGCTGTTTGTCCTAAGTAAGACCAGTTGTAGCCCTTCTCTGGAATTTTTTTTTTTTTTTTTAGTGTTGCAGCTTATGAGAATCACATCCTTCTGTCCACGTGGCCAATGCCTGTTGATGAAAAGAGGAATGAAGCAAATACTCAGAGGGAAACAAAGAGACAAAACAAAGTAATTTGGGGGGATTCTATTCTTCCTTCTCATTTTACCTAGCTGTATGCCAAATCTTTCTGGCTATATTAGCCAGTAAATGCCCTGTTTTTACCCAAACAAGTTTAAGTTGTGTGTGATGGTTAATTGTGGTATCAACTTGAATAATAAACACCTAGATTAGTTTAGCACAGTTCTGGGTATGTCTGGATGATTGATTTAGTGAGGAAGGAAGACCCAACCTAAACACCAACCAATAGGCTTGGATTGAATAAAAAGGGAAAGAAGGAAGTCTTGCTTTTGCTTTTTTAGAGGTGCTCCAGTCAATCACTGACTTCAACGCCCATCTCCAAGCTTCCAGTGCATCCTCCAGCCTTCAGCCACAGGCCCTTCGCCTTCATCATAGACTAGCCTGAGACTCCGCACTGGGCTCCAGGCCTTCAACTTCTGATTGGATCCTCTAGCTCTCCAGTGTACAGATGGCCCTTTTGATTTCTTTCACTGTTGACTCTGCGGGCAGCCACTGCAAGCCTATCTTGTAAATTTTTCATAAATCATCTGTTTCTCTAGTGAACCTTAACTGATATAATTGGTTTTTTGTTTCTTAAAACCAAGAATCTAGTGAACAGTTTCTTTGCCTTTACTTCTTCTATTGCAGTTATTTTGAGCTGACATTCTTCATTTCCTCATCGTAGCTTCTTAGTCATCTCAAGGTGGCCTCTTCCCTCTCGTACAGCTCTCCGCTCGTAGGTCCGCACGTCTCATCCTCCAGAGAAGGCCGCCATGAGCCAGGATAGACCCAGATCACCTTCAAGGCTGCTGACTTTGGCCATCTTTGAACCTGGAACTCATCCCTATTCTAAGCAGGAATTGAGGAGTATGGTACAAATCATGATGTATCATGCATAAAGGGCTCTCTAGAAAGGGATAACAGACTTGGCAGTCGTTCTGAGTTCTCTGAAAGGAATAGCACTCTCTTTTCTTGGCCAGTCCTTTGCTGCTGTTGTCGATCCTCATTACCGTTCCCTCTGTATTTGCACAGATAATAGGGGGTTGACTGGGAATTAAAGCAGAAACAGGTTTTTAGAGGACAATACAGAGTGGGCAGCTTTTGGAAAATAACTGATCTGTGGGTTCCAACAATGTAACTAAGAGAAAGTTCTTTTTAGCCTTCAACTCTTCCATGTTTCTAAGATCTTAATACCATTAACCTCTCTGATTTAAATGGATTCTCCTTCTGATAGTTCTTACTTGTAATAAAAATTCAGATAAAATTTGGAGATAATTTCTTTATTCAACTAAGTTTTTTTGTTTTTATTTTTGTTTGAGACAGGGTCTCACTTTGTAGTTCAGGCTGGCCCTGAGCTCACTATGTAGCCCAGGCAAGCCTCAAACTCAGCAATCCTCCTACCTCAGGCCCCCAAGTGCTGGGATTACAGGTGTGAGCCACCATGCCTGACACTGTGGTGTGTGGTACTGATTGACAGTGGGCGTGGCCATCATACCCAGTATTGTTGTATGTGGTTACTGGGATTGAACCAGGACCTTGAGCTTGCTAAACAGGTGCTGGAACCACTGAGCAAAGTCTCCAGCCCTCAACTAAGTTTTATTTGTGAAACATAATTCACTTTTAACTATTTTCAGGTTTATTAATGATTATCTAGTCATATTTTTTCTGTTTTTATTTTTAAAATGCCAAATTCGGGCTGGAGATTTAGCTCAGTGGTTCCAGCGCCTGCCTTGCAAGTGCAAGGTCCTGAGTTCAATCCGGGTAACCACATACAATGCTGGGTGTGGTGACTCACGCCCACCAGCAATCAATACCACATACCACAATGCCAGGCATGGTGGCTCAAGCCTGTAATCCCAGCACTCGGGAGGCAGAGACAGGAGGATTGCTGAGTTTGAGGTTTGCCTGAGCTACATAGTGAGCTCAGAGCCAGCCTAAACTACAAAGCGAGACCCTGTCTCAAAAAAACAAATAAATAAATAAAAAGCCAAATTCACAGAAGAGTTGTAAGAATAATCAAATCAATAACTACATTACTCTAATTTAATTTCACCAATTAAGTTTTATTGATTAGAATATTACTTATACTTCATCAGGCTGGGGTCACAAAACTGAAAAAGACAAAATAAATGTTCTAGAGAAGCTCAAGATCTAGTCCACAGCTCCACGAGAGCAAAACTGCATGTGGATCACTGATTGGACACATTACGGTAGAGCACAGGGAACCAAGTTGCTAATAAATTCAGCAAGTGACTCCAGTATTAAGCAGATCTCGGGCTGCTGGCCTAGCAGGAGAGAGAAGACAAAGAAACCAAAATATGAACTAAGGAGATGTTTGTTAAAACAATAGTACTGGAACATTCAGTGAAATTTCTCAAATGGACTGGATATGAAGGTGCGGCAGCTATTTTTTAGGTGAAACCTCCACTTATCCACTTTTCTACTCTCCCATGGTGAGTGTGTTATTGGCTATGCACTGGGTATAAAAACAGGGAAATTTCTAGACCAAAATCAAGAGACTTTCTCATTTGCAGAAAGAAACTAAAATTTTTCCCTATCCATTTCACAGGGTTGTGGTATGAATCAAAATAAAGAAAGCTTGCAAACGTCCTTTATTGTCTGGCAAGTGATTTATACACACAGAATAATTATTATCACCCTCAGTCAGCGGATCCATTTTCACATTCACACTATCCACACATGTCTGGGTGCTGCTTCCCCCAGAAGCTTTGTCAGAGAATGTGTGAAAAAGCATGGAGTACATGCAAAGTTTTTATTAACCTCACTTTGGATGGTGCTGGCAACTAATCGTCATGCAATAAACTTTTATTGGCTAATTAATTGATAGACTTTTTCTAGTTAAATTAATATCTCCAAAGATGAAGTGGAGTTGTTTGACATCTTTCTGGTCTTAGACCATTTCCCCTACTAAAAATAAGATTGCACAGTAACAAGGGGATATTGATTCCTTCTCACAGAAGATATAAAACTGCCCTGACCTATAGGGGAGGTGAGTTGCCTGAAATTTCCTTATTCTAGATAGAGAGGTACCAGTGTTCTTTGTAGACCTTTGATTTGTGGGTCAAATTATGCTCATTGCTTTGTTTCTGAGTTCTTCAAGTCCCTCAATGTGGACAGAATCATCAGATTTGGTTTGATTATTTTCCTGAGCTGGGCAAGCTCTTCCTAGTGACAGCCTCTACTACAGTATTTTGCCCCACAGCATTTCAGAGTAAACCTTCCATCAAGAAGACTGTGTGGGATGTTTAACTAGTATGCCTGACTTTCTTTGTTTCTTATTAAGTATCCTCAGAAAAGCAGGGGAGGGGGCATACATTGGAAGCCTGCTGTGTGTAATTAAGAGATAATTGTAGTTGTCTCTGCATTTCTTGCTGCTATACCATTAGCTTATTTGCATGTGATACCTAAATGTGGTTAGGACGACAATTTCAAAAATGAATAAAGAATACACTTTGAAGGTTGAAATATGTGATAATTTGAAACAGCACTTTACCTTGTTTTGCTAAGATATGCTGTATTTTAGCATGATGTTTTAAATTAAGCCAACTTGCCTTATTTTCTGGTAGTGATCATCACATATTCTGTGCTACTAGATACGGCCTTGAGGAGGCTGGCTTTTTATAACATGGTCTTTTCTGGTAGGAGTTGTATAATGCAATCTTTGGACAACTGAATGTGATTAAATGAATTCTAGGACAGTGAATAATGATTCCCAATGAATTTTGGAGCAACCCTATTCAATTTCATTAACATTAGCTAGATGAAAAAATTGTCTGGTATTATACTGGATGTGAATTTTCACTATTCCACTACATGATAAATGCTAGTAAGTTATTTATGGGAAAAAGTCCTAAAAAATATATAATGAAAACATTATTCATCTCACTGAATAGTGAATGGGTGATAAGCCAAAGGATGAAAGCCAACGTTTTAAAGTAAAATAATGCATACAATTCCTATCTTGTTATTTTCCCCCACTAAACACTGAACCAGACTCTGACATTTATGTTTGGGTTGAGCTCTTTGCAGTAAGGTCTCGAAGGGTCTGTAGCCAGTTGGAAATGGTAATACTGAAAAAATATATAGCTCTGAAGTTCCTATAACCAAACCATATAATTATCCAATGGAAGCCTCAGATATGCTGTGATTACTTGATCTGTTGTTGTGAGTGGAACAATGTGGGAATTTACAAGATACCTGAGAAGAGGTTCTATGGTTTAAAAAAAAAATCAGCCCTTACAGTGCTCATCTGAGTGAAACTTTTCTTAAGCTTGATTCTGAAAAAGCTAACATCCTTTATCTTTAAAAACAAAAGCAGAAGCTTATTTCCTCTTTGTCAGTAATTATACATTTTTCTCAAGGTAATGGCCACCATAAGTAGCATAATCTTTTTTTTTTTTTTTTTTTTTTTTTTGAGACAGGGTCTCACTTTGTAGTTCAGGCTGGCCCTCAGCTCACTATGTATCGCAGGCAAGCCTTGAACTCAGCAATCTTCCTGCCTCTGCCTCCCGAGTGCTGGGATTACAGGCATGAGCCACCACACCCGGCACTGTGGTATGTGGCATTGATGGCTGGTGGGCGTGAGTCACCACGCCCAACATTGTATGTGGTTAAGGGGATGGAACTCTGGGCCTTGCACTTGCGAGGCCGTCGCTGGAACCACTGAGCTAAATCTCCAGCCCAGTAGCATAATCTTAAACTTCTCATTATTACCAAATATTTATTGAGTCCATCATGCATGCATAGACTGTTGGGATTTGTGAGGTTAAACAGGAACAGCCAGTGTCCTCAACACTGTCTTATAGTCAAAAGACAAAGATGCATCACAGAAACATAAAAGATTCTCCACTCTAAAAGTTTCATATAGCACAATCTACTCTTCCTGTGTTTCTTACCTTTAGCACAGTCTTCTTTCCCAAATGGAATCTCCCAAATCTAGTCCTCAGTACAAGAATTTAAGTGCAAGCAGTTTACTAGAGAGGTGATCATAGGAAGTAAGTGTAAGAGTAAGGCAATGGAACATGAAAGAAGAAACTAATAATCACTGTGTTATTTAGAATGTTCCTGCTCCAGGTAACAGGGGTTCATTCCTGCTGGGGACCTGCTAAGCAACTACATAGAACACATCTCGAAAGTGCCAGGAGATGTGAGCATTTATCCTCCAATTCCCGTCCCCCTGTGATCGAGGGTGGCTATGGGGTGGCAAAACTCAGGCACTGAGGATATCTTTCTCACGTAGGCCTGGAATGATCCCACAGCTAAAAACTCTTCTGACAGAGAAATCCAGAAGGAAGAAAGCTGTTGTGCAAATGGGGGAACTTTGCACTGAAGCTGCCAGCCACCTGGGGACAGGTGAGGGGGCTGGACTCGGACAGGTGAGGGGGGTATTCACAACATCTGCTGCATTTCTGTTTTCCATTTGAGTAAAAGTTAGGCCTGGCCCAAAGCCATCATCACAATACTTAGGATTCAAAGAAGGTTTTAAAAACTACTATTATAAGATACAATAAAACTTCATTTGTACTGAAAATTATGTGGCATTGAATTTAATTGTAAATAATCCATCCTTATTTTAAATAGCCCAGAAATTAGCACCTGTGTCTGGATCATTTTTTTATCACAAGTGTAATACATTAGTAATTTTTATGGTATCATTTTTTATGAGACAATGAGTGCTTAAGAGAAATTATCATGTTATATAAAAAGATAAAAGAATTCAAGAGAAATCTTTAGCCAAAATATTATATATTTCAGTGTCAACACACAATTACATACTGTATTTGTGAGATTTTTGTCCATGCCAAACAGCTTCAATCAAACTCAATTCAATAAGATTAAATTCAACAAGAAGTTATCAGAAAACAGAAGAAAAGAGCAGTGAAGATAATGTTGCCTGGATAAGAAGCCATGTGTCAACCATGGGGAATAAATGTTCTTTCTAATCACACCTGCCAACACTTGCTGTTGGACAATTCCAGCCCAAAGCCAGAGGGCAGCAAACCACGCTGGTAGAATCCATGCTGGTCAAACAAGGGTCAAATCCATCAAAGAAAAGTGATCTGAGGAGCAAATGTAGGGAAGAGATCTATGAATGGATCCATTCCTTCTGCTAGATAGCTAGAGAGTCCTACCCACCAGAAACAGAAAACATCCTCATCAAATGCTGAAGAAGGAGGATGGAGAGGAGGAGGTCAGCCTGACCTGCATAGTGCGTTCAAGGTCAGGCTGGAACATTGCAAGACCCCATCTCAAACAAACAAATGAACAGCCAGCCAAACAAAATGTTCACTTGCTGACTTCACCTGGGTGTTGCTTGTGAAACTGGGCAAGGGATTCCCATCACCCAGCTGCTCACTGGGGAGAGGAAAGTTTAGACCTCAGCTAAAATGCCTTCGTTCTATATTTCCCCATGGTTTGACTTTTTATTCACCAGCTCTGGGAGAACAGACACACTTGAGTCCTTATATACACCCGGAGCAAAAGACTATATCCAGGACCATCATCCTGTGAGAGGATCTTGCTTAATTCATCTGCAAGGTAGCGAGGCCACCAGCCCCGAGTATTCCTACTCTTTCTCAGCTGTACTGATGCCAACACAAGAGAAAGCAACTAGAGGCCTGCCGTCTCATTAGGCAGGAAGGTGTCCCTAGTGTCAACTGTGAGAGTCAGGATACTCAGTCACTACAATGACAGATAGCCTGGTGTGTCAAGACCCCATTAATAATCCTAAAGAGGATGTGTAGCTCCCAGAGTTCTGTTCATTTGTGACAGACTCAGAGAAAAGAGTCACCACAATCATGAATTAGTAGATTCCCCCCTGCATACCTGGACGTTTATAGAACTTGACCTTGTGTTTCAGAAGCTTTAGGAGTCTCCGAGGTGCTCCCGAGCATAATTGCATTAGGCTGGTAACAACTGTATATAATGCCCTGGGGGTTATGAATGATATTCTGTAACATGTCTCTGCCTCAGGTTAAATAAATTTAACCAAAAAGCATATAAGTGAAAGACATCTAGAGTTTTCCCATTCTGGGAACATTATATTCCCGACTAACTCAGCATCAAGCTGTGGGCCTATGGGAAGTGGTTGGCTTAGATGGGTTCCCCCTGCCTCCGATGGTTTGCAGCAGTTTTGTCCCAGTGAAAAGCTCGTGTGTATGCACATGCGAGGCAGCAGGTAATGCTAAGCCTCAGAGAGCTGGTGAAACTCGGACTGTGACAGCAATTCCCCCTGCCTGAGAGAAACGCTCAGATGGGAAATTGAGCACTCCTTTTTTTTCCTATGGCATATGGTGCTGTGGTACAATTTAAATTCAAAAAGTCAGGTTTCATAGCCTGAGAGTTGCAATTGGTAGACACTCCTAATCACCTAATCACTTTTCTGATATAAGTAGGTACAGAGAAGTGTAATAACTTAAGTGAAAGCTGTGCTTTTAGAATCTGATAGAAAAATCTTCAAACCTAATGTTTTGTATCTTCAGCTTTGAAAAAGAAAGACAGAAAGAAAGAAAGAAAGAAAGAAAGAAAGAAAGAAAGAAAGAAAGAAAGAAAGAAAGAAAGAAAGAAAGAAAGAAAGAAAGAAAGAAAAAAGAAAGAAAGCAGGCTATACTGCTGACCAATTATTTGGAACCCTTTTAAATGAAACCTAATGTGGGAGGATTCTCAGATCAACAGAAGGAAATCCATTAGCCTCTAATTCCCACAGATATGGTTAATGTTAATAGTTATAATTGCAGCCAAGGTATTTTGACAGAGTTTTTACTGAATACCACAAGAATTCCAAGAAGCAATTGCTAAAGATCAATGGGTACATCTGGAATAAGCAGAACTGAGAATTACAGCCTATGGATCTTTGTTTAGATTTACAAAACATAGTTTTTAAATTTTCATCAAATCCCAGAAGGCAAGTTCTAAGAAACACAAGCAGTCCCCTCTCCAGGAAACAGAGCACGAAGATGCATAACATGGCCCTTAGGAGATCTAAGAGAAGACTCGGCTGCCATTCTAAGCAGCTATGAAAGGAGTGGAGCAAACAAAAGGAATAAAGATGACCCAATATTCTCTGCTGGGGGAATCCTCCTTTCTGTATCAGTAAAGACTTTTCCAGTTGGAAAAAAGGAAGGGAGGGAGGGCAGGGAAGTGAGAGGAGAGAAAGGGAAGGAGAGTAGAGAAAAGGAAGGGAAGAGAAGAAAGAAAAAGAAGGAAACTGGCTTAAGTAGCAAGGGTAGTTTGCCTTTGAGTACAGTTTGATCCAGAGGTTCAAAGATATCATTAGGGAAGATTTGTCTCCTGTCATCTTTTAGCTATGCTTATTCAGGACTGGCTCTCTTCTCAGTCAGGCTCTCCTGCAGGTAAAGAAGAGGAAACTAATTGTGCTCCAGTAGTTGACTGCCCCTTATTCTTTTTGTAATAAAATCACTCATAGGTAATGCCGGATGTGGTGGCTCATGCCTGTCATCCCAGCACTTGGGAGGCAGAGACAGGAGGATTGCTGAGTTCGCGGCGGCTTGCCTGGGCACCATAGTGAGCTCAGGGCCAGCCTGAACTACAAAGCGAGACCCTGTCTCAAAAGCAAAAAAAAAAAAAAAAAAAAATCACTCATAGGTAAAATCTCATGAACAATCTCTAGAAAATGTCCTTAGATGATCTTCTTTATCCCTTCCTTCTTCTTGCTCCCTGGAAGGCAAAGTGGCCAACCTGGACTATCCGGTAGAACCTCATATTAAAAATGCCATAGCAAGAGGAAAAGGAACCCTTCCTGGTAGCCCGAAAGCTCCATACAGCCCTGGGTTCCTTCCTATCAGGTTCTGGGTTCTCTGTCTCAGAGCAAAACCTAAACTTAGTGAGCGTAGCAGAATGCTACATGGTGGAATGCCACTTCTGTGTCACTGTGTTATATTACATAAAACTGCACATTGATCAAGAGGTCTTTGAGGACCTGGACACTTGGAGAGGCTCAGAGCAGCCCTAAGGGGCTGGAGTCGTCTCCAACCAAAGCCCTCAAGAAAGAAATCAGACCGCTCAACCATACAGACTCTAGAGAGTGAATTCTGCAAACACACCGTGAGCTCGGGAGGAGATCCTTTGCAGCGTCGCCTCCAAGTGGGACCATAGCCCACCTCACACCTGGATCTCCACCCTAAGAGACCCCAAACAGGGGGTCTGGCCATGCTATGCCTGGATTCCTCACCCACGGGAGCAGAAAATATGTTCTGTAGGCAGCTACGTTTGTGGAAATTTGTAAACATAACAAAATATTTCTCTAAACAGCAAATAAAACTATGACAATTTGACACAGTATCTGTCTGTCAGATGGCCCGCTTGCCTTCTGTGCAGGCCTGTCTGCTCGTGTCAACACTTGAGTGTCACTTCTTCCCTTGGCACACAAATTTAGTAGTTTAGTAAATAATGTGATAACAGCAACCTATCCTATGGTTTTATTCTTAGTTATCATGAACATTTAAAAATAATGTTCATATAAAAGATATTTCTATTTAGTTTCCATAGAAATCTCTTGTTTCTGTTTTTCAAGCAGCTCCTTACTATAATTGTACCGTTTCCCCTCTTCTTTCTGTACCTCTCCTTTTTCTCCTCCTTACCGTCTCTTTCTTTATTTGGTTTAGAATTTCGAAGGAAGGCGGACAGGAATCCTCTGTATAGGAGAAATGAGCAGTCTAGAGGTGGCGCTGGTTAGTTTGCTTTTTTTGTTTGTTTTTGAGACAGGGTCTCGCTTTGTAGTTCAGGCTGGCCCTGAGCTCACTATGTAGTCCAGGCAAGCCTCGAACTCAGCAGTCCTCCTGCCTCTGCCTTGTGAGTGCTGGCATTACAGGCATGAGCCACCACACCCGGCTGGTTAGTTTGCTTTTAATGCTATGGCAAGTTACTAAACCCAGTTTCACCCCTTCAAAATTTTAGTTATACTATACTTAGATTCCATCCGGCATTATCCTCTTCTACTTAAATTGCCCCTCAAGGCATATTAGTCCAGGGTAAAATGTATTAAAATACTATACTTTCTTGATCTCAAGAAGGGATGTTTGTAATTAAGTTTTAAAATGTAAATAAGATGTACAACCTGGCAAAGGAATTGAAACAAAGATCTAGAAAGCTAAAGACTAAAGTTAATTTTATACACCATTGTTTGGAAAATAAATAGATCAAGTACAACTTGGACTTCCAATAAAACAAGAAAATTAAGTGATGTTATGGAGTTGCTGAGAATGTACTAAATATTGTCAGGCCCAGCGGGAAAAGGTCAGTACAACCTTTGACACCATGACCCAGCCCTGGACAGTGTCTAAAAGAGCGATTACAACTTGCACATCCATGGAAAGGCCATAACACAGCAGGAAAGACCACCACAGAACACCACGTTCCAGTTCTCAGCTCCAGAAAGACCCAGAAAAGTGACATAGCCTCGGGTTCCAGGAAACCACCATAGGCTATTCTGACCAATGCCTGACAACTGCCTAGTAGTCCCCATGTAAGTCTATTCTTTCCCAATGCCGTATATCTATTGTCCTCTTGGTGTAACCCCACCTGTTTGTACTTAAATTAATATATAAGTTTATTTCCTCATACAAGTTTGGCCTGGGTGGTTTCTCTTCACTCTGGCTGTCCTGTACAAATGTGACTGAGAGGGACGTAGTAATTAAATACTTTATTTTAATCACAGACTCTACAGCTAAAAACTTCTTAAATTTCCCGAGAACTCTCAGGACTATTTCTTGCTACTTACTCTAGCTATTATGAAGTTCTGTCAACAGTGTTTGGTCAGTTCTTCCTACATAATCCATATTTACTGGCTTTGCCTTCAAGATGCCTGGCTATTTCTGAAATTATAAAAACTTTTTTGAAGTTGAAATAGAACAAGTCATCTACTAGTGAAGCAGAGGCACAAAACAATAATTATATGCAGAGTGGAGAGTAAATAAAAGGAAATAGGAAAAAGAGAAAAACTAAGTTAAGGTCTTTGTTATGTTCATATAGGTCACCACTAGCCCTTCGTTATTTTTTTTTTTTTTTTTTGAGACAGGGTCTCGCTTTGTAGTTCGAGCTGGCTCTGAGCTCACTATGTAGCCCAAGCAAGCCTCGAACTCAGCAATCCTCCTGCCTCTGCCTCCCGAGTGCTGGGATAACAGGCGTGAGCCACCACGCCCGGCTACCCTTCGTTATTTTTGTACATAGAAAAAAATTGAATTTCTTATTTAAAAATACTAGTTTTTCCAAAATAAACATTAAAGTATACTGAAAGTCTGAAGGGGTTCCTCATGCGAATTGCATAGTAAGCTTGTGGACACCTGGATTTTGTGAGTGCTCTTAATTTAAAGAAATGAAACCTTAAATTCAAGCTGGAATAAATTTAGCTGTAAGCTAATGATTTGAGTTTGTTGGCATATCTCAACAAGCTTTTATTCTCACACATGCTTGAGTGAGCCTTCACTTTTGGAGGAGAAGCAGGTGGTGGGTGTCAGGTGGATGCTCGCAGTGGGAACGTCGCCCTTTTCGGTCAAAGTGCTAGCAGGGCCGCACGTCTAGGGGAGGGAATGAAGAGGTACTGGCCCTTGTTCATCTTGCACAAAGCCTGGGAAACACACTCCCCAGAGATAATCTGGAAGAGAAGAATTAGAGTGAGAGAACTATTGGGCTTTATGGAATGTTTTCAAGCTCAGTAGCCAAGGAGACATTGAATGTATTTTGTGTGTGTTTGGTAAATAACAGTAGATAAAATAAAATCTGTATTTTTAGACTTGATTTCACTTGTTGAGTTGTGAATATACAACACCATGCCTAAATATAAACATATTCTACACATGAAGGGGGGACTATAAAGTTAAATTTCATGAGTTGTCAAATACCTTGCTACTTTACATTTTGTACCTTGCTCAAAGACACACACACACACACACACACACACACACACACACACACTGCCAAGAAAGACCACACTGCTCAACTACTTTCAACTGAATGTGACCTTTGAGTTGTTTTTCAAATAGTGACTTGAGGTTTGCACTGCTATTCCCTCTCATGTGGTTCCCTTGGTGACCCTGGGCACATGTTTTCAAATCTTTAGCTAAAATTATGTTTTGCAGGTGAACAACAGTATTTCTTAGGCAAAATCTTAGTGGCTCTATAATAATCATTATAAGATGTATTGAGTACTCACTGTATTAGCACTGTCTTGTACTCTGTTTCAATAAACTCATTTAATCCTGAAAACGTTGCAATATGAACATTATTGTGAATATTATATTATTCCCCAAACGATAATAAAACTGAAACAGAACTGTTGACTAAGCCACTGAAGGGCACATAACAGGGTGAGGATATAAATTCAAGAAGTCTTGAGTTCTAAACCCCATACTCTTAATCATTACCCTGTTCCATTCCTACTTCTAATCACTATCCTATTTCCAATACTACTATATTGCTTACTACAGATGAAATAAATCTTTAACAAATGGTATTTCATAACACTGAAATTAAAAGTAGCTAGGCAAAAAGTTGAAATTTCGGTCTAACAGGGAGAGTGTCTATTTTATTTTCAGAGAGCTCTAGGATGGTCTTCATAGCAGTGATTTTGCTAGTTACTAGATGTCCAAGAGCTCTCCTGCACTTTCTAGTCCCACGGTATTCATTGAGGCCATGTGATTAGAGTGATGTTGTAACTCATATGTCCTCCCCCCCAGCCTTGTGTGCTCATAAGTGGGTCTTTTGAGAGTAACCAGATCGTGGGTATGTGATACTGGATTAGTCTCCTGATTGGCTTAGTGTATTCAAGATGCAGGTGATGGATTTACTGGATGCGACCCTAGGCGTGAGCAGCACAAACCAATACACTTATAGCTTGAACGGAATACAAAGGGCAAAAAAGAGGTCCACTACCATTTTGTGTGATTGTGAGCTGTGTATATAATGTACCAATAAAGTTTACTGAATAATGAAAAAAAAAGAAGCCTGCTACCTGAGCTACAAAGCGAGACTCTGTCTCAAAAACAAAACAAAACAACAACAACAAAAAGCAGTCTGCTTCCTACTGCCCTCTACACCATGAACTGTTTCACCTTTTCCATGCCCTTCTGCCATGCTGCGCTGCCTCGGAACCAGCTGCCTATGGACCGAATCCTCAACAAACTGTAAGCTAAAATAAATCCTTCCTCCTCTAACTTATGAGCGTCTGGTATTTTGCCGCAGCAATGAAAAAAAGGAAGCTAAGATAAGTGACCAATAGGTGGTGAGTGGAAGGGAAATGAGCCACTTTTGGACTAGTAATTTAAAACCACTATGCTGCTATCCAGTTCTCTCCTCATCTACTATGATGATCAAGAAAACCACACGGTCCAGATGGAGTAGGTATAGGGCGGTGAAGACTCAGCCAGGCTCAGTCCATTTCTGCGGAACAGAATCCTTCGTAAACCCACTAAGATGTGAACTAGGAGTGGGAAATAAACTACAGTCATGTTAAGTCACAGAGAAATGAGATTAATTTGTTACTGAGCCTCATTTCCTCATGTTTAAGGTATAGACACCAATACCTTCGAGGAAAAGTTGGAATGGGGATTAAATTAGAGCTTCTGCTGTGATTTGAAAATGAAAGATGCTCAATAAATTGTAGCATTTTAAACTATTCAGCATATTACATGAAAGCTGATTAGCTGAAGTATCACAGCATATAAAGAACACAAAGGACATTTTCCTAGCACAATTATTGGTTTCTTATAGATCACTTATAACTATAAAACAGCTAAAGAATATTTCTAATATAGCACTCAATGTGCACTAATTGTATAAATATCTTTTTTTTTTTTTTTGAGACAGGATCTTGCTTTGTAGTTCATGCTGACCCTGAGCTCACTGTGTAGCCCAGGCAAGCTTTGAACTCAGCAATCCTCCTGCCTCTGCCTCCCGAGTGCTGGGATTACAGGTGTGAGCCACCACGTCCGGCATTGTGGTATGTGCTGTTGATTGTTGGTGGGCGTGAGTCTCCACACCCAGCATTGTATGTGGTTACCAGGGATTGAACTCAGGAGCTTGCACTTGTGAGGCAGGCACCAGAACCACTGAGCTAACCCTCCAGCCCTGTATAAATATCTTTTACTTTGGTATTAAAATTTTTACACTCCAGTCTTTAGTCTGCTACAGCTCAAATTCCCATGCAAAACCTTTCCCTCTGTTCTCAATGTGCTCGAGCTGGGGTTGCATTCATTGTCCAGCACGGACCATGTGGCCTGAACCTAAGCAAATTATTATAGTTCATTTCCATGGCCCCTGTGATTGGCTCAATATGTATACATCATCTTCTTAGCGCCAATAAAATGCAAGGAGAATGTTGGAAATCCTTTTTAAAAAGATAATATAATATATGTATATAAGCACGTATCATTCTTTACTCACTGGAAGATGAAATATAGATAGAGTTGGAGTTGTGGTAGCCATCTCGAACCACCTGTTGTGATATGGAGCCAGTGTGGAAATGAATATTATCAAGCAGAAGGTCGTTGGAGATCAAAGGAGAACTGAGGCCTAACTGGCCTCCTCTGTGAACACAGAGGAGAAAGGGTGCACTCAAGGGTGACTGCATATTGCGGATTCCAGGGCAAATTTAAGACACCTGAGGTTAAGTTGTTTATCAGAGCATTTACTAATGATATTGGAAAGCAGGTGAATCGTGTGTTACCTTTGATTTCATGAACCCTTATTTGGGTGAAAAAAGGTGAGATTGGCCAGACAAGGTGGGGGGATACCCACTGCCTGTTAGAGGCAAGAACCCCTTGGGCTGCCCACACATCTGTCATTTATCCTCATTCATTCCTGGATCAGGGAGAACAATAGGGATCTAGGTCCAGAAACAAGGCTGGCTGCGTGGGTCAGCTGTGAGCGGTGCTCTAACACAGGGCCCAGCAACAGGTGGTTGTAATGAAGAAATAGCATTTGTATAACAGGTGGTTGTAATGAAGAAATAGCATTTGTATAATCCCCTGATCAAGCTGTCTCTGAAACTAAATCAAACATTGGGGTTTTTCACTTTGATAAACTAGTAACTTTTCTCTTCACTTGATTCAGTGAAATTTTGGTTAGGATTAAAATTTAGGTAACCTGAAAATAGGGTTCCAAATTCTGGCTAGATGGGGATAATATTTGAATCACATGAATTTCTATGAGATTCTTTCCCATTCCTTGGTCTGTACAGTTTTTTCTTTATCATTCTGAAGTCTGCTTTGGCCCTTCTTCCTCCAAAGTTTACACTCTGAAATCAGAGCTCTTCTTTATCTAACATTTGAGTCCATGGTTTAGTAAATAAAACTAGGCTTATATGTGTAAAAGCTAAAACTCCTCATATAATTAAAATGTCTACAAAACAAGTTTACAATAAGAATATATTTCTTTTTCTCTCATTTAAATAATTCCTTGCATATAAGTAAAGCAAACAGTCTTCATAGGAGACATGTTTTGCTCAAGAAATATAGGACTTTTAATTAATACTATGTTTCCTCTTAAGAAGAGAATGTGTACAGAATATGGATTTTTTTTCCTTCTTTTTGTCACATACAGGTGTTGCTTGGAATTTGATAGATTATTTTGTAATAACCAGGGACCACCAGTGATTATTTCTTACACAGCAGGTTATTTTCACTGTCTCATTCTCCAGTAACACCCATATTCTTTGCCATCAGTCACTACCACGATTCCCAGCAGGGCTGCTGATATTAAATAACCCTACCCCTTGGTACAAACTAAGATCTCATTTTAGGTAATGAGACATCAGTAGACAGTATGCAAGCAGTAGCTTAGAGGTGTTTGTGTGATTTGGCTTGGTCCTTGAGCTTCTGCCATCTGTCCTGACAATCTGTGACCTGAACAGCAACTGGGTGCAAGGAAATTAACGAATAACATGCAGAAGACCTCAAGCCTGCCCACACCTGCAGCTAAATCCAGCTGATGTTAGCCAAGCAACAGAGAATTACAAATTATTCACTTATTGGCCCATGAGTGAAAAGAAATGTTATGGTAAGTTACCAAGTTTGTTTTTTTTATTATTATTTTGTGAGTAGTTGATAGTACTTTATCTTTCAAGCTTAATTCAACAAATATTCTGTGGGACAATTTGTCTTATCTTGGGAATCGAAAACATATTTTGTGATAGAAATGTTTTACCTCTGTAACCGAACACAGAACTTAGCATGGTAAGTTGGAAACCATTCAGGATATACTACGATACTCTAGATTTGGATTCTAATTTTGGTTTAGCTACTAAAAAGTTCTGAGTCTTGCACAAGTCACTCCTCTTTCTGTATTTCTTGGTAATCTTTAAAGTAAGGGTTTAACTAGATGGCTATAACCAAAAATGTTACAGTTGTGGTTTTCAAACTCAAAGTATGTACATAGAATAAGATAATATATAGGTTATAGGAGCATAGATTTGAGAATAAAGATAAAATGAGAAATCAAAGTATATAATTCTGGGCATTAGCCAGGCATAGTGCCACATGATTATAATGTCAGCATTCTGAGAGGCTAAGGTGGAAGGATCACAAATTCAAGCCCATCCTGGGCAATTTAGCAACTTAGAAAGACCCTGTCTCAAAATTTGTTTTAAAGGGCTGGGAGTGTAGCTCAATACAAAGGTCCTCAGTTGAATCCTAGGTACTGGAACAAAGGGGGACAGAAGTGGCGATGCAGCTTACTGCAAAGTCCTCGGTTCAGTCTCCAGTACTGGTAGAGGGAGATGGGGTTGGACATCACTGTGAAGGCCCTATATTCAATCCCTAGTACCATCAAAAGAAGAAAAACAAATCTAGCTTCTCTTTTTATGTTCTTCATTTCTTTAGCAAAGTGATACATTTATGTTAGCATGTTTTATAGATTTAGTCTGAACATTGTATTTCAAAGATTTTTTTTGTGAATATGCTAGAGAAGTCTCAAAAAATGTATTGACTATCTAGGTTGTTCTCAGGCCAATCCTACTGATCTAACAGGATACCACAGACTGAATGGTGTATACAAAAGGACTTTTTTTTTTTTTTCAGTTCTAGGCCCCAGAAATTCCAGATCAAGGTGTAGACAGTTTAAGTGCTGATGAGGCCTCTCTCCAGGTGCTGCCTTCTTCTTCTGTCTTCCCAGGTTCTTTCTTTAGGGCATGGGCATCAAGAGAGAGAAAGATCTTTGGTATCTCTTCCCCGTTTTATAAGGACACTAATTCTATCAGAGGATTCTCATCATATAACTTTATAGAACCTTAACTATTTTTTTAACAGGCCTATCTCCAAATAGAGTCATAGAGGGGCTGGGGCTTCCACTTTAAAGTTTCATGAGATACAGTACAGATCAACCCACAAAAAATCGTATGATTAAAAGATAATTTTGTGAAAGAATCTGGATTCAAAAAAGGCAAGAGTTAGAATTATACCTTGTTACTTATTAAGGTATATCTAATTTTTTTCCATAGAAAAATGGCTTTGGCTATAATACACAGTGAAATCAGATTTTTATTCACTGTGGTCCATCTTTCTGTGAGGGGTCAATCCATAGATTTGGAGGCCAAGAACTGCTATGGCTGCCAAAATTTCAAACCACCCATTATGGAGAAATATGGCCATTTTTTCCATACAGAAAACATGGATATGCAAGATGTTTACTACATATGGAGATCTTCAACCCCCATCTGATCCCTGCATTCCCACCTAAGCCAAAAGCAACAGTTCAAAATTCCAAGTACATTCCTTGCTGATCCTACTAAAAGGACAACCGTCGTGGCCTTACCACATGGAGCAAATACGCAGTGTTGAGCTTTATCAGCATTTCACCAAGCACGCACTGTAACACTGCTGTGGAACCATCAGTCTCTTGATGGCATTCTTCACTTGGCTGCTAGAAATACTTGAGTTACAATTTTCTAGTCAAACAACTGAGAGGCTATATTTAGCCTAAATGAAATGACACAGACAGTGATAAGCACCTGGAAATTTGTTTCCACTTACTAACAAGCATTTTTTTACAGTATGTTTTTTAACTCTCACATCATAAACATAGCATCAGTGGAAACTTCCTTTTATAGAAAAAACTTTCGAGACACCATCATAGCCTTTCAAAATTTCAGTGTCCTTAACAGTTAAATGAGGAGGATAATATCTACTTTGCAAAGCAGTGGTCCTCAAACTTGGTCATTAGTTTGAAAAAAATACCTAGAGTGCCCAACAAAATGTATTATCTTTTTAAACTTTGTTTTATTAATTGGCAGTTTGTGTAGTTTACAGTCATTTTGGATTGTAATTATATGTACATACTATAGCTTGTTTCTCTCTCTCTCTCTCTCTCTCTCTCTCTCTCTCTCTCTCTCTCTCTCTCTCTCTCTCTCTCTCTCTCTCTCTCTCTCTCTCTGTTTTGCAGTACTGGGGATCAAACTTGGGCCCTTGTGCTTCCAAGATAGGTGCAGTACCACTTGAGTTAAATCCCCATCCCCTCCTTTTGTTTAATCCCTTCTCTCCTTATTTCTTCTTTTTCACTTTTGTGGATATTATTCATCTTCACTCATGTTATAGCATATAACGTTTACATTCATTGAGGTTACTAAGTTCCCACACATGCATACCTTTATTATACTTATTTCACCTTCTTTTCCTCTTCACCCCTCACTCTTGCTCTCTTGATCATTTTCCCTACTGCAAGAGATCTACCCCCTTGTCCACATCTATCCATCCTTTATCATTCCCTTTGTACTTTGCCTCACTCAAGCTCATAAAGCTAGTTTATTTCATTCAACATTATATCTTCCAGGTGCACCCATCTTCCTACAGATGTGTCAAATTTGTCATTCTTTATAGCTGAGTAGTACCTTATATATAGTATTATATATATATAACACATTTCCTTTATCCAGTAACCTGTTGATGGATACAGAGACAGCTTCCAGTATTTCCCTCTTATGAATGTTGCTGCTATAAACATTAGTGTGCATATATCGCTGTGGTATGGTGATTTAAGCTCTTTAGGGAAGTTACCCAGCTGGGGGATAGCAGGGTTGTGTAGAATTTCTAATTTCAATTCTTTAAGAAATCTCCATACTGATTTTTCATAATTGTTGTAGTAGTTTGCATTCCCACAAATAATATAGAAAGTTTTCTTTTTCACCACAGCCATGCCAGTATTTGTTGTTCAATATAATGATTGCCACTGTTTCCAAAGTAAAATGGAATCCTCCCATTGTGTTAATTTCCATTTCTCTAATCGACAGAGATGTTGAACATTTTTTTCATACATTTGTTGACCATTTGTATCACTTTTTTTGGTGACGTGTCTGTTCATTTCTCTTGCTCATTTCTTTTTTTCTGTTTTTTTTTTTTTTTGCTTTTTGAGACAGGGTCTCACGTTGTAGTTCAGGCTGGCCCTGAGCTCACTATGGTGCCCAGGCAAGCCACCGCGAACTCAGCAATCCTCCTGTCTCTGCCTCCCGAGTGCTGGGATGACAGGCGTGAGCCACCACGTCCGGCATTGTGGTATGCGGTGTTGATTGTTGGTGGGCGTGTCTCCACGCCCAGCAT
>PVIC010019114.1:13497-30995 GCA_004025085.1 Thryonomys swinderianus | reverse complement strand
TCCTGTCACCCACCAGCTCGTAGGCCCACTCTTCTTCCCTCTCCGCGCAGGGCACCAGGGTGCCAACCAGCTGCCCTACCTGATCGGGGATGAGGCCATTTCCTAGGAGAGAAAGTAATCCCCAGAGGGTTGGCATCTCCATGGAGAAATGGCTCAGCAAGCTTGCTAGCCCCGAGAAAAGCCAAAAGGTATTGTAAACTACAAAAGTAATGGGGTTCTGCTCCAAAGTGACTCCACAGAAAGCAAGAGTTGGAGTAGAAATCCAGTGCAGGGTCTACAATTGGGAGAGAGTTTAATCAGGAGCCACTTTGGAAAGAGGTTAATTGTCGAAACTGAGTGGTGGAGCAATTTCAGGGTCTCCAGTGTTAACCTACCAGAGTGGTGAGATGAGACAGTGACAGAAAGGGCGTGGACTCCATAACAGGGCCACTGAGAAGTTCAAGTTCAGGCCAGGAAGGACGTAGGTGAACCTAGGGCCACCAAGTGTGGTTTTAGAAGCAACTGGATCTCGGTGTTGGCAGTCAGTCCAGGCCTCTGCTATATACACCAGCCCTGCTGCCTGCATCCAGCATCCACCTGTGGGGGTGGGGTGGGGGGGTATTCACAAATACAGAAGAATCTTAAAAATTTTGTATTAAACAAAATTGTATTCTTGGCTGGGGATTTAGCTCCGTGGTTCCAGTGTCTGTCTGGCAAGGCAAGGTCCCAAGATTGATCCCCAGTACCAATGCCAGGTGTGGCTCACGCCTGTAATCCCAGCACTCGGGAGGCGGAGGCAGGTAGATTGCTGAGTTAGAGGCTTGCCTGGGCTACAGAGTGAGCTCAGGGCCAGCCTGAAACACAAAGTGAGACCCTGTCTCAAAAAAAAAATGTGTTCTTGAGGTAAGGAAAGAATGTTGGGTTATTATTATGTCTTATTCCTGTATTATGTTCACTCAGTGATAAAAATAGGCCACAACAGGGCCAGAGATTTAGCTCAGTGGTTCTGGCACCTGCCTTGCAAGCGCAAGGTCCCTGGTTTGATCCCCGGTAAGCACATACAATGCTGGGCGTGGTGACTCACGCCCACCAGATATCAATACCACATACCACTGTGCTGGGCATGGTGGCTCATTCCTGTAATCTCAGCACTCGGGAGGCAGAGACAGGAGGATTGCTGAGTTCCAGGCTTGCCTGGGCTACATAGTGAGCTCAGGGCCAGCCTGAACTACAAAGTGAGACCCTGTCTCAAAAAAAAAAAAGGCGACAACAAGCAGGTCTACTTGTTGCGGCACATGCAAAGGAAAAGAAGTGCTCTCCTTCCTTAGGCGATTGGCTGACAAATTGCTTGGAGCAACCACTGATTATTAATAGCAGCAAATTAGTAAGTGTTATACACACACAGCAAGTCTGCACTTCAAAAACCCAAAACAAAAATGAAAAAGAACATTTTTAGGAAAAATGTCTCAGATCACCTATCTTAGAGGATACCTGGAAGAATACTTATATATCCTTAACTTCGGGACAAGGAGCACCTCTCTTGTGGGCTCACACTATTTTCTGTCAGTGTGTCATCCTTTAATGCCAAATAAAATCTTTTTATAGCCTTCACTGACACACCTTGACATTCTTTTTCTCTGAGCAGAGTCAAGAGTCTGCCCCAACAGGCTAAGGTGAGCTCTCCATCTCCACTTCGTAGGAGGCCCTCACATCCCAGCCGGTGACAGTAGACGTGCACAAGTTACCTCCATTACTGTCGCCAGGCTGAGTGGTGCGCGGGGAAAAGCCATAGTAGGATGGAAAGTTTGAGACCAGCCTGGTCTACACAGTGAGTTCAAGGCCACCCTGGACTACATAGCCTGACCTTGTCTCAGACAACAACAACAAAAACAAAACAACAAAACCCAAGGTGGGTTGTTGTAGTTGATCCTTGAGATCCCAACACTGGTAGGCTCAGGGAGGAGAATCACAAGTTTGAGTCCCAACTTGATATTTTAGCGACTTAATGAGACCCTGTCTCAAAATAAAAAATAAAGGGCTGGGCACATAGTTTGGTTGGAAGACCCTGCATTTAATCTCTAATACCAAAACCACCCCCAAAACACGTTTTATCTTTATTTAAAACATTATGGGAAAACCTCATAATGTCTCTGTAGAGAAGAAAATCTAGTGACTCTAACTGGCTGGTAAACTGGGCATGTGACTGCACACCTGTAATTGCAGCATCCTGGGAGGCTGAGGCGGGAGAAGCAGATTCAAACTCACTTTGGGCAGTTTCCGGTTGAAGGGAAATTTGAGAAGTGCTGGTGATATACTTCAGATTGAAGGCCCTGGTTCACCCCCGCCTACTGAATACAAAACAACATAAACAAAAGTGGTCGGTAGTATTACTGAACGCGGCCCATTCTGCCTTCCTTGTACACCACCCGTTGAGTTTTGCAAGAGTTTATGAAGTGACCCAATTTAAGGCAGTCATGAGATTCAAGTCTCAAACCAGCCTCCGTCTGGATAGGGTTTAGGGTTACTCATAAGATAAAAAAGAAAACCAGGATATCTGAGGTCTAGTGAAAGATAATTAGAAGTAAACGAGTAGCCGGCACACGGGGAATCAGACGTTGCGATGTGTGAGTCAGGCATGACGGTACATGCTGTAATCCTAGCTGAGACAGGAGGATCTCAACTTCAAGCCCAGTCTGGGGAATTTAATACTTAAGGAGACCCTGCCTCAAGGTAAAAATCCAAGAAAAGGGCTGGGGCGTGTAGCTTTGTGTGAAGGTCTTGGATTGGATTGTAAGAACTAGAGAGGGAGAGAGAGAGACAGACAGAGAGAGAGAGAGAGAGAGAGAGAGAGAGAGAGAGAGAGAGAGAGAGAGAGAGAGAAAGAGAGAGAGAGGGAGGGAGGGAGGGAGGGGGAAGGGAGGGAGGGATACATGTTATGAAACTGAATGTACCTGCATGCTCTGAGGATGGAACTTTTAGCCCTATGACGTCAGTCACCCGCTGGACACTTGTGTACGTCCTAGTGAAGAGGCATTGGTTTCAACCCATTTGAGCTACTTCCAAATTCCCGAAGAGCAATTTAGATAAGATAATGGTTACCTGTCCAAAGCTAATGGGAGGTACTGTTTAGCTACATGACCTCTACAGTGAGTGATAAAAGCAAGTCACTGATTGGCCACAGTGGTAGCACCCTTAGTCCTAGTTCTCTGAGGCTGAGGCTGAGCGGTTGCAGTTTGAGTCTGCCTGGGTAATTTAGGGAGATCTCATCTCAGAATTTAAATAAAATAGAAGTGAGAAGATAGCTAAGTGGTACTGAAATTTCTTTTCTTTTTTTTTTTTTTTTAGTTTTTTTTGAGATAGGCTCTCACTCTGTAATCCAGGCTAGCCTCAAACTGGCTATGTAGCCCATGCTGGCCTGCAGCTTGTCATCCCTTGGTTCCTCAGTGCTGAGATGACAAGCATGTACCCCCACACCTGGCTAATCACTTATTTTAAAATTGATAAAAGCCAGATGTGGAGTCACCTGTTCAATCCCAACACTAGGGAACTTGTGGCAACAGGAGCACAGCCAGCCTGGGCCAGATAGTTCTAGGCCCCCCAGGGCTACATAATAATTCTGTCTCAAAAAAAAAAACCATAACAACAACAACAACAACAACAACAAAAAGGCAAGTTAAAAATGGCACCACTGGGCTGGGGGTTTAGCTCAGTGGTTCCGGTGTCTTCCTGGCAAATGCAAGGTCCAGAGTTCGATCCCTGGTACCACATACCACAGCGCTGGGTGTGGTGGCTCATGCCTGTAATCCCAGCATTTGGGAGGCAGAGGCAGGAGGATTGCTGTGAGTTCAAGGCTAATTTGGGCTACACAGTAAGTTCAGGGCCAGCCTGAACTACAAAGCAAGAGCCTGTCAGGCCGGAGGGTTAGCTCAGTGGTTCCGGCGCCTGCCTTGCAAGCGCAAGGTCCTGGGTTCGATCCCCGGTAACCATATACAATGCTGGGCGTGGACACTCACACCCACCAGCCATCAATACCACATACCACAGTGCTGGGCGTGGTGGCTCAAGCCTGTAATCCCAGCACTCAGGAGGCAGAGACAGGAGGATTGCTGAGTTCGAGGCTTGCCTGGGCTATATAGTGAGCTCAGGGTCAGCCTGAACTACAAAGCGAGACCCTGTCTCAAAAAAAAAAAAAAGCAAGAGCTTGTCTCAAAAAGAAAAAACTAACCCCCCCAACCAAACAAACAAAAAACAAACAAACCCTAAAAAAATACCCAAACAAAATAGCACCACTCAGCTGTCAAGGCCCAAAATGAATTATCCTTGACTCTTTCCCTCCAATGTTACATTCAAGAGCCATGTCTTGCAATTCTTAAAATATGAATATGTCTGAAATTACATATCTATATTCTGAAATCAATAATTTTTCCTATTTTTTTCTTTTTGAGATAGGGTCTCTCAATCTTTTTCAGGCTGTGACCTTGAACTTACTATGTAGCTCAGGCCGGCCTGAACTCCTGAGGATCCTCCTGCCTCAGCCTCCTGATGGCTGGGATTATAAACATGCATGTGCCATCATGACTAGCCACTTTTCACCATCTTAATGCTTCAGTCCTTTTTCTTTTCCCTAGTTCCAGAAATTGAACTCAGGATCTTGCACTTGCTGAACCTCCGTGGCCCTTATTGTTTCAATTCTGTGTTCAGTACTAAGTGTCATCACTGCGCTACTGAAAAGTCTCCCATCTGAGCCAGAGCTTCCACTTTTCACTTCCTCCACAACAGTGTATTCTCCCTACAGTAGACAGAAAAAAATCTTTTAAATGTAAATGTTGGGCGGGGCATATAGCTGAGTGATGCTGTGCTTGCCCAGTATGTGTGAACCCAATATCTCTGGGTTCCACCCCCATCAGACCGCCCTCCAAAAAGTAAAGATTATTGTGACAATTCCAGTGGAAACTCTTCCACTAGGTTCCCACCCTAGAATAAACATAAAACCCTTCATAATTCTGTAGAAGACACACACTACATCTAGCTACTTTTTTTTTTTTTTTTTTTTGCTTTTTGGAGACAGGGTCTTGCTTTGTAGTTCAGGCTGGCCCTGAGCCCACTATGGTGCCCAGGCAAGCCGCCGTGAACTCAGCAATCCTCCTGTCTCTGCCTCCCGAGTGCTGGGATGACAGGCGTGAGCCACCACGCCCAGCATTATATGTGGTAACCAGGGATCGAACTCAGGTCCTTATGCTTGCAAGGCAGGCGCCGGAACCACTGAGCTAACCCTCCGGCCCTACATCTAGCTACTTTTTACCTCTCCAAACTAGTTTACTTAAGCAATATTGGTTCGTTTTCCCATAAACCCCATTCGCTGAGCGGGTGCACGTCCCTAATCTTAGCCCCCCTGGGAGGCTAAGGCACAAAAAAGTGTGAAAAGTTGAGGCTCAGTTTGGGCAGTGTACTTCCTACCACAAGAGCCTGCTTCAAAATAAAAATGGAAAAAAAGGTCTCGAGAGGTAGCTCAGTGCAGAAGCCCTGGGTTCAATCTCCAGCATCTCTTGGATGTGCTCTGGCACCGATCTATAGACTCAGACAGGAAAAACGGAACTTTTTGCTTTTCTTTCACTTTCTAATTTTTTTTTTTTGAGACAGGGTCTTGCTTTGTAGTTCAGGCTGGCTCTGAGCTCACTATGGAGCCCAGGCAAGCCTAGAACTCAGCCATCCTCCTGTCTCTGCCTCCCGAGTGCTGGGATTACAGGCGTGAGCCACCACGCCCGGCTTTCACTTTCTAATTTTATTTCTTTATTTTTGTGTCCTGGGCCCAACCCAAGATTTTTTTCCCTATTCTTAGCTCCTTATTATTATTATTATAGGATCTTGCTACATTTCCCAGGCTGGCCTCAAATTTGCAACCCTCTGCCTCAGCCTCAAGAGTATGTGGGATTAAAGGCATGCACCACCAACAAAGGGAGGAATTTTTGGCTACAGTTATTTGTATGTGAAGCAAAGAGGTGTCTGGTTGCAGTTGCTTGTACCTATACTCTATAAATCTCTACAACTGTACACATTTCTATATATAGCTCCACCCCCATGGCGTATTATCGTGAAGGTTTTTTTCTACCAAACTTCCCTCTTCTCTTGTGCTAAGACCTTACGAACGCTACTTACCAGCCAATTCTTTACAAAAGCTATTGCTCTTAATAAGCTATATCTTCAAGGAAGTATACTTAGCATGACATTTGTTAAGACATGTGTGGCACTAAAGTAAATGGAAAACCTCCGATCTTTCAGTCAATCAACACCTGTACTGAGGAAATAAGAATAGTGAGATCTCTAAGATAAGGGAGATGGAAAACTGAAGTACTGAGTCAGGCGTGGTTCTGCAAAGGAGCTCAGGGGACGAGATTTCCACCGCGCCTACCTCCCAGATCACCAACTGCTCAACTGCGGCTGGCCGAAGCTGCTGGCCTGGGAGGCTCCGGAAGGTAAACACCGCGAAGGGCGTGTCAGAAGGCGGGCTCGAGACGCGCGAGTAGCCAGCTACAAGTGATTGGCAGCTGCCACGTCCACGTGCTATGAGTTTCGAACCAGCTGTCGCGAGAATTCGATGTAAACAGACCGAGTCTCCCTGTCCTCTGGTCCCAATCCGAGACGCCTGGGTGAGGTCGGCAGGAACATAGGGCATATTGGGTTTTTTGAAAAAAAAGAAAACCCACAAAAAAGGCATGAAGGTTTTGTCTGCACGTAAACTAGACCTATTTGTAATTCGTTTCCACTTGCCTGCGTTCGCAACCGAACCTGACACATCAGCTTCAGCCGAACCTTACATACTGTTGTGTTTTCCCTCCAGCCCCAGCGGATTGGGTAAATCCAGGAGGCGGGTCCGCCTCTTTTCTACTTGCTGGTTGGCGAAGCGAGCCTCCAAGGGCGGTGCCCTGCACCGGCCAGTCCGCTTATGGGATTGGCCAGCGGGGTGGTTCCGCTGAGGCGTGGTAGGAAGTGGTAGCCGTCAATCACGAGGGAGACTCCAAACAGTGAGCCTTGAGCCGGAGAACAGCGTTTACCGGCGGAGCGGCCGGTGAGAGGGCTGGCGGGTCTTTGGCTTTGGGGAGCCTTGGGGAAGGCGAGAGGCAGGCAGCGTGACGAGACGGGGCTTGGCTGGCAGTAGTTCGACGGGGGAGAGGTGTCGAGACTGAGGGGGAGGGGAGGAGGGCAAGGGGCCAGAGGGCGGCCGGGGGCAGCGGTGGCTTTGCGTTGGAGCTGAGTGGGCAGCGCTGTGGCAGCGTCCTTCAGGGAAGCGTGTCGTGAGGGGCTGCAGAGGGTCGCCCTCGGGGGACAGATCGCTTACAGGACGGGGCTCGGCAGACTGGTTCGGGAAAGAAAGGGTGGAAGGGAAATGACAGGGCTTGGGGGGCTGGCGCTGAAAGGTCCCCCTTTGAGGGAGGGGTAACTGGGCTCGTTGGGCAAAAGGTGTTTTGGTTGTAGGAATGGGGCTCACCAGTTTGAGAGCTTTCATACAAGGTGCTGGAGTGTTCCCTCCCTAGAAGTGATGCTTTCAGGTTCTCTCAGGATTAGATCCAGGCTGTGGGCTTTCTTGAGTCCTGTGGAGATCTTTAATATTGCTGTCGGTCTTCTTTTAACCTTCACCTGGTAGACTCTGTGCTCTTAAAATCTCAGTGATTCAGAGCTCATTCAGGGCTCAGGATTTAGGGATAGGATGGGCAAGGGTACGAGGCTTCACACATCTTGTAAGTTTATGTTACATATTTGCCTAGACTAACTAGGTTATAATAGCCCGACATTAAAAAATATAATTTAATTGTGGCTATGCAGTTTTATTTGTAGATTCTCAACAGGTTTAATGAAATAGAATGATATCATGTCTCTCCTCCATTGGTCTTGAAATAGTCTATCATGTATTTCTTTATGTCAACAGAAACTTAAGTAAAATTTAAAGATATGGCTCGCAAAGAGCACGTTTATTTTTGTGATGCCGTGTTACACTTACCTGTTATGATCTTGTTCTCTTTCTAGTTTTTGTTAGAACAAAAGAGTTCCAGCAAGTCTTAACTGGTTTTGTGGTTCTGAGGTTTAGATTAAGAAAAAAAACTCTCATATGAGTATTTGAAAAAAAAACTTTTTGTTTTTTGAAGTTTTCTGTAGTTCAGGCTAGTTATGAATTGTGTATATGTAGCGGCCTTGAATTTGCAGCAGTCTTCCTGCCTCAGCTTCCTGAGTGTTATAGACGTGGGGCACTATGCTTGGCCGATCACTTGGAATTTTGAAAGTCTACTTCTTTCTTGCTTTCCTGGGAATGTTTCCTCAAAGGACTCCCTTGAGTAACCATTTCTGTGTTTATGTTCTGGAAACAGGTTTTCTGAGTGAAGCTATGGCTACAGATTCTCCTAGAAGGCCCAGTCGGTGTACTGGTGGAGTTGTGGTTCGCCCTCAGGCTGTCACGTAAGAGTGTTCCAGATGATCCCAAAAGCTGATGTAATCATTGCTTAGGAAAATAAATAGCATTCCCATTCCCATTTCCTTTTTCTTTTTTTTTTTTTTTTTCTGGTACCAGAAATCAAACTCAGGTCCTTGGACTTCCCAGCAGGGGTGGCACCACTGATCTAAATCATCAGCCCTCACATTTTCTTTTTGAATAGTGCTTAGTTTATAAAAGTCCAAGTTTAGCTTTACAGATTGAATATACTTGTCAAGGCCAAATAAAAGTAACAACTGGCGTATTATGGCTTGTGTTTAGATGTCCCCCCTTGCCTGGGGTGATGGGGCATGCCTGTAATCCCAGAACTTAAGAGGCTGAGGCAGGAGGATCTCTGCAAGTTTGAGGCCAGTGTGGGGTGGTAAATAGAGAGATCTTGTCTCAAAAAAAAAATTAGTGGATCTTTTCCAGGGTGGTGGCAGATGTCTATAATCACAGCACTCTAGAAGGATGAGGCAGCAGGATCACAAATTTCTGCCTAGACTGCTAGACTAGGCTATTAAGCATTTCAGAGAGGCTGTCCCCAAAAGAAAAAAGTGGTTGAGGATATGTGTAGTGCAAAGGCCCTGAGTTCAATCTCTAGTTCCTCGATAAAGGAAGAAAATTGTACGATACATCCATTTAGTTGATCAGGATCAGAATGTTAAAAAATGAAATGTGGTAAGGTGCTTTCCTAGTGTGGGTTTGATGTCAAGCACTCCCAACACTACTGTATATGGGCAGAAAATACATGAGGTTCAGTTAGCTTTGTTTTGTGATGTACAACAGTTGAGCACAAAGTGATGCTCAAAATTTTCTACTGAAGCTGGGCGTGGTGGCTCACGCCTGTAATCCCAGCACTCAGAAGCAGAGACAGGAGGATTGATGAGTTTGAGGCTTGCCTGGGCTACATAGTGAGCTCAGGGCCAGCCTGAACTACAAAGCGAGACCCTGTCTCAACAAAACAAAACAAAACAAAACAAAAATTTTCGACTGAACTCACTGAGCTCCATTCCCAGCCTTGAATCGCCCCACTGGGATGGACCTTGCTGCGCTCTCGCCTTAGCCACCAGGAGTGGGGGGATTATAGGCATGTGTCACCATGCCTGTTCTATATTCTAGGGACTCTTTGACAAGGAATATTTTACATTCCCTAGGAGTTTATAATCCAACATGGCTAAAAGAAATGTTTGCTTGAAGTTAGTGTAATCATTTTGTTTTGATTGTTTTTTTTTTTTTTAAGACAGGGTCTCACCTGGCTTGATTGCTGTTTTGAGACAGAGTCTCTGTGTAGTTCAGATGAGATGGGGCATGATGGCTGCAGACTCTATGTGCAGTTCAGGGTGTCCTTGAAATCTCTTTGTAGTGCAGGCTGAGCTCAAATTTTCAGTGATCCTTCTGCCTCAGCTCCATGAGTGCTGGGATCTCAGGCGTGCACCACTGCACTAGGCTAGTTTAATAAGTAAGAAAGAAAAGAAGCCAGCAAAACAGCATAAGAATTTAGAGAGAATATTTTAGTAGTGTGAGCAGAAGAGGTTTAGGTAATACTTCAGAGTATATCTTTAAAGAATAAGTAGAATTTAGGCCCTTAGAATAAAAGGTACATTTTAGACAAAGGGAATAGAGTGAGCAAATATAGGAAAGTTAGACTATGTTTTTATAAATGAAATTTAGTTCTAATACAGAGAAGTTGAGCTATTTGAAGTAATTTTAGGTGAATAATTAAGACCTTTTAGTACTTGGTTAAGGAGAAACTTTTTTTTTAATTCTTTATTGGTACAATTTATATACATCTCACAATCACACATAACATTGGGAAATTTGTACCACTATACGATACAAGTTAATTCTCATTTTTACCCATATCCCTACTCACCCACACCTCCCCACCCCCTATATACGTGCTCTTTTATTTTCTTTCAGAATCATATTTATTCCTTCTCTTCATTACATTCCCACACCAAATTTCCTTTGGAAACTTCCCATTCTACAAAAACTGTCTTACTTTCTAGAGCTCATTTGCATCTACAGGTGCTCATATCAAAGAAAAGATCCAGTATTTGCCTATCTGTGATCTATTTATTTCACTTATTAGTGTGTCCAAGGAGAAATTTGTTTTAAGCTTTTTTTTTTTTAGATAGATCTCACTACATAGTTGAGGCTGGTTTATGTAGATCTCACTATGTAGCCTAGGCTGACCTCAAACTCACTGTAGTTCTTCTCCTTAGCCTTCCAAGTTTGGAATCAGAGGTGTGTGCTACCTTGCTGGGCTTGTTTTAAGTTTTTAAAAATATTCTTAGTGAACTGCTAATATTGGTGCAAACCTATAGTCTTAGCACCCTGGGATGCTGAAGCCAGAGGAATAAAAGTTTTTAGGTTCAAGACCAGCCTTGATGTGACTTAGTGGTTTAATGAGACCCTATCTCAAAAAATAAAAAAGGGTTGGAGATATAGCTCAGTGTGAAGACCCTGAGTTCAGTTCTCTGTACCATAAACAACCAGACAAAGTGCTCTTAGTGGGACTGTAGTATTCTGGATTATTTCTTTTGGGAAGTTGAGCATGTTACAAAATTATTACCCTCTTATACTAACAGAAGTGTATGTATGGTGTAATATTTTACAGTGTTCATTTCCCAGTATTATATTTCTTTATTATGGATCATGGCAACAAGTTAAACAAGTTATTACTTATGAGTTAGGTGCTATTTTTTTAATCTGCATTTTACAGATGAGGAAACCAAAGCTGAAGTTAGGTTGTACTTGGTGACCTTGAGGGAGAGAAGCCAGATCAAGTTTAGGCAGTTCATCTTTGACCTTATTCGGTATTTTGTGCTGCCTCACCATATAACGTTCAAGGTTATTAGTTTTTGTCATGCAATATATACTTTTACTTTTTTTTTTTTTGTCCCTGAGGATTGAGCTCAGGGAGTGGTGAGCTATATACCCAGTTATTTTTAATTTTTTTTCCTTTTTCTTTTTAGTTTGAGACATGTTCTTGCTAAGTTTTCTAGGCTGGCTGTAAACTTGGAAATTGGCAATCCTGCCTCAGCCTCCTGAGTAGCTGGAACAATGGGTGTTTGCCTCTACACCTTGCTTAGTATTTTTTTTTAAATTTTAACTCTTTCCTTCAGTGTTTTTTTAACAAGTAATGGTTGAGCATTTACTACATGCCTAAGTACTGGCTAACAAGTTCTAGAGATAAAAGGTATATATATGAGAGATGGGTTCCTATTAGAGCTTATATTTTAGTGGGGTGAAATAGTAAATAAAGTAATGAATAGTTACAGGAAGTCATCTGTGGCCAGTGTGCCATGGTGGAGAGTGATGTTATGACTGTGCATAAGATTATCAGGGAAGCAATAGTTAAGTTGGAGATGCGACTTTTTTTTCTCAAGATAGGGTCTCGTGTAGCTCAGGCTGGGCCTGAACCTTACTGTGATCCTCCTGCCTCAGCCTTTTGCAGGTATGCACCGCCACACCTAAGATATTACATTGAAGGAAACTGCATGGGAAGGTACTGAGCAGAAAGGATGGTGTAAAGGTCTTGATTCAAAGAAGAGCTTGGTGTATTCTAGGAATTGAGTTTGTATAAAGGTGAAGTAGAGTAGGTTAGAAGAATGGCAAAAAAAATGGAAGTCAGAGAGGTTCTAGTCTCTCACTCCTTTTTTTCGTTTGTTTGTTTGTTTTTTGAGACAGGGTCTCGCTTTTATAGTTCAGGCTGGCTCTGAGCTCACTATGTAGCCCAGGCAAGCCTTGATCTCAGCAATCCTCCTGTCTCTGCCTCCCGAGTGCTGGGATGACAGGCGTGAGCCACCACGCCCAGCTCACTCCTCTTTTTTTGTTGCTGGTTATTAAACTTAGCAATTCACATGTGCTAAAACATGTGCTCTGCTGCAGTGAACCCTAGTTCCCAGGCTACTTGTTTTTCTTGTTTGTTTTTATGCCTAACCTCTTATTATCAGACCCAAAAGTATATTGCTGTAAGGTCTATTGATTGTTCTAAGATTTAGGATAATTCATTTTTTCCCAAGGTGTAATTATTTTCACATCTTTCATGAAGTAAATTTGACGTGGTATATTTTCTTTGTTTTTTTGCTCACTGAGTTACATCCTTACATCCTTATCCCCTTTTCTTTCTTATTTTGAGACAGTCTGTCCCAATTGCTAAATTGCCCAGTCTGGGCTTGAATTTGTGATCTTTCTGCCCAGGCCTTTCAGAGCGCTGGTGCTGGGATTAAGGTGTATGCCATCATGCCCAGCTCATTTAGAGTTTGAAGGAATTGTTTTTCTCCACTTGATGACCTCCATATATTTTCCATTTAAAATGGACCCATGGGTGTGCTACTACTGACCAATATCCTCTATCTGTCTTCTGGCTCTGTCTCTTTGATCTATATCTAGTGTAATACCAGAGATTGAATCCATTAAGCTATATCCTAAGCCTTTTTCTTTCTTTCCTTTTTTTTTTTTTTTTTGAGACAGGGTCCATGCTACCCAGGCTGTCTTGGAAGTTACAGTCTTCCTGAATCAGCCCCCCAAATAGCTGGATTTCAGGTGTCTGCCACCACATTTAAAATATCTCCAGAGGTAGCATGTTGTCACATGATTATTACCCCAGAATGTGGCAGGCTGAGTCAGGAGGATGGCAAGTTGGAGGCCAACTGGGACTACACGGGAAGACTGTCCCAGTATCTCTCAGTGGTGGATCTCTTGCCTAGCATATGTGAGACTCTTGAGTTTAATTTCCAGTACTAAAGAAAAACCAAAAAACTTCATTTATTGTCCTTAACAATGTTAACTTTCATCACTTTTATGAATTTTAGTGTTTTCCAGTGCCTGTGTGTGTCAAAAGTTCTGCAAAGTCCTTTACAGTTTTTGTTGTGATGCTTGGTCCTGCAGCACAATGCAGTCTGAATTTTGCAAGATACAGATCAGGGACTCAGCTCATGACCAGTTTAAAGAGAAAGTTACTAAATACTGGGTTATTAGCCACAGTTTTTCTTGCTCCCCTGGAGTTCTGCTGTTGCATGAGGAAGGTGTTGGCTTAGCAGGGTCCACCGTACTCACGCCTTCATGGATGAGGTGGATGTTCCCTTTAACAAATTAGGAGAGTGTGACTTTTTTTTTTTTTTTTTTGAGACAAGGTCTCGCTTTGTAGTTCAGGCTGGCCCTCAGCTCACTATGTAGCCTAGGCAAACCTGGAACTCAGCAATCCTCCTGTCTCTGCCTCCCAAGTGCTGGGATGACAGGCGTGAGCCACCATGCCTGGCACTGTGGTATGTGGTATTGATTGTTGGTGGGCGTGAGTCACCAGGCCCAGCATTGTATGTGGTTGCTGGGATCGAACTCAGGACCTTGTGCTTGCGAGACAGGTGCCAGAACCACTGAGCTAAGTCTCCGGCCTGAGAATGTGACTTTTTGAAAGAGATAACGTTTAAAAATTCCCTGTGCTGGGCCAGAGGGTTAGCTCAGTGGTTCTGATGCCTGCCTCGCAAGTGCAAGGTCCTGAGTTCAATCCCAGTAACCACATACAATGCTGGGCGTGGAGACTCACTACCACCAGCAATCAATACCGCATACCACAGTACCGGGCGTGGTGGCTCACGCCTGTAGCCTGTAATCCCAGCACTCGGGAGGCAGAGACAGGAGGATTGCTAAATTCGAAGTTTGCCTAGGCTACATAGTGAGCTCAGAGCCAGCCTGAACTACAAAGCGAGACCCTGTCTCAAAAAAAAAAAAATTCCCTGTGCTTAGAAAGTGAGCAGGCAGACTTAGGAGATGATAAGGTTTGCTTGCCCCTTTTCTTCTTGTTTTCGTCTTTCGAATGACCTTGTTAGGGCTCATCGGTAGAGCTTTCCCATGTTTTGAGCTGTGATGACGGATTTTTTTCCCTTTTACCCTTTTCCAGAGAGCAGTCCTACATGGAAAGTGTTGTGACTTTTCTGCAGGATGTTGTGCCGCAGGTAAGTGACCCTGTGTGATGGCAGAGATGGCAATTTTCACCTGGGCCAGGGAAGCTCTGAAGTGTTCTGTTTCGGAATGGCTCACTAGCGTGAGCAACTTCAGAAAACACTCTTTGATGTCTTAGTGTCCTGAGCACGGGTGGGTGGAACTGTATTTGTGACTGTGCCACCGATGACAGCGGAATAAGTGACTACTTAGGCCTTGTTCTCCCCTGGAGAGTGAAGGCGAGCTGCTGCTGGGTGAGTTGGGACATGGGGCTCTCTAGCTGGGTTTTGTCTCCAGCATTTCTTTTTCCGTCCAAGGTATGAGACATCGAGGGGTGGGCTCTACCTTTTTCTGAAATTTAATAGAAGTTATCACTTAGCAGATGTGATGTCTAGTCACTCTTTTTTTTTTTTTTTTTGAGACAGGGTCTCATTTTGTTTAGGCTGGCCCTGAGCTCACTATGTAACCCAGGCAAGCCTCAAACTCAGCAATCCTCCTGTCTCTGCCTCCTGAGTGCTGGGATGACAGGTGTGAGCCACCACACAGGGCACTGTGGTATGTGGTGTTGATGGCTGGTGGGTGTGAGTCACCACGCCCAGCATTGTATGTGGTTACGGGATCAAACTCAGGTCCTTGTGCGTGGGAGGCAGGCGCCGGCATCACTGAGCTAAATCTCTGGCCCGAGTCACTCATTTTTGTAGTACAGATGTCAGGTGTTTATTATTTTCTCCTTGTGATGCCAGTCTTCTGACTGCCATGATTTTCCTTTTTTTTTTTAGAGACAAGCTCTCATTGTATAGTTTAGGTTGTCCTCGAACTTATGGCAATCCCCCTGTGCTTGGGATTACAGACTTGTGCCAGCGTGGCTGGCTTGCCATGGTGTTTTTAATTATTCTGCTCTACTAGGATATTTATAAGTCCAGTACTACAGTTTTTTTTTTTCCTTCAGTACTAAGATTTAAATCTAGGGCCTTTATGCTGAGCCATATTCCCAGTCTTTTTAAAATTTATTGTCTTTTCATTAAGTTGCCTAGGGTAAGCTTGAACTTCTGATCCTCCTGACCTAGCCTCCCAGAGTTCTAGTATTACAAGTATTTGCCTCTGTGCCAGACCATTACTTTATTTTTTGTGGTACTGGGGGAATGGAACTCAGGACCTTGTACTTGTGAAGCAGGTGCAGTGCCACTGAGTTAAATCCCTGATCCCAGTACTTTAATTTTGTGAGAGGATCCTAGGAAATGAAGTCTGAATTTTAGTTGTATTAAACAAAATGTATTCTTGGCCAGGGATTCAGCTTAGTGGTTTTGGTGTCTGCCTGGCATGTGCAAGGTCCTGAGTTCAATCCATGATACCACATACCACAGTGCTGGGCGCGGTGGCTCACACCTGTAATCCTAGTACTCTGGAGGCAGAGGCAGGAGGATTGCTGAGTTCAAGGCTTGCCTGGGTACATAGTGAGCTCAGGGCCAGCCTGAACTATAAAGCAGGACCCTGTCTCAAAAAAAAAAGTGTTCTTGAGGTAAGGAAAGAACGTTGGGTTATTATGTCTTATTCCTCTATTTTGTTCACTCAGTGATGAAAATAGGGCACAACAAACAGGTCTGCTCTCCTTAGGCGGTTGGTTGACAAATCAAATTGCTTGGAGCAACTACAGGTTATTAATAGCAGCAAATCAGTAAGTGTTATAACACAGCAAACCAAATATTTCATTGGTAGGAGGATGTAGAGAGAGAAACAAATTTCCAAGACATGTCTGCGATAGTGTTAACTGAAATGAAAGGAAAGGTTAGATTTGATTTTGAGGAAAACAGGCCAGCTTGATGTAGCAGGCAAGGAATCTGCAGCACAGAGCTTTAGGCTTAAGGGGGGGGGGGGCTAGAATACCCTGCCGGGAGGCTACCATTCCAAAGAAGTCTTATTTTACATTTTTTAAAATTTATTTTTATTATTTATTTATTTATTTATTTATTTTTTGATACAGGGTCTTGCTTTGTAGTTCAGGCTGGCCCTGAGCTCACTATGTAGCCCAGGCAAGCCTCCAACTCAGCAATCCTCCTGCCTCTGCCTCCTGAGTGCTGGGATTACAGGTGTGAGCCACCATGCCTAGCACTGTGGTATGTGGTATTGATTGCTGGTGGGCGTGAGTCACCATGCCCAGCATTGTATGTGGTTACCGGGATTGAACTCAGGGCCTTGCACTTGCGAGGCAAGCTCTAGAACCACTGAGCTAAATCTCTGGCCCTATTTTTTTTTTTTTTTGAGACAGGGTCTCACTTTGTAGTTCAGGCTGGTCCTGAGCTCACTATGTAGCCCAGGCAAGCCGCAGCAAACTCAGCAATCCTCCTGTCTCTGCCTCCTGAGTGCTGGGATTACCACCTTGCCCGGCACTGTGGTATGTGGTATTGATTGCTGGTGGGCGTGAGTCACCACGCCCAGCATTCTATGTGATTACCAGGATCGAACTCAGGACCTTGGGCTTGCGAGGCAGGCGCCGGAACCACTGAGCTAAATCTCCAGCCCCTCTGGCCCTATTTTTAATTTTTTAAAACATTTTACATTTAAAAAATTTGCCACTGGAGAGCCTCTTTATCAGATTTTCACAAAGATACTTTTTGTACAACTACTAACCATGTGTAGCAAATAATTTTTATTGGCCAGAGGAGAAAGACTGGTCAGGTGGTCCGAGTGCACAGTTGGAGAGTTTGCTAGTAGGGGGGGAAGAACAGATTGAGTCATTTCTGTGCCATGGGGAATAGAGGGACTGTTAAGGCTAATAGGGTAAAAATATTGTGCTGGGAACCAAACTCAGCACTGAGCAGTTGTCCGGCAGGGATGGAGCCACTGAACTACACCCCCAGCCCTAAAGATTATTTTTATAGAGAAAATAAGTTAGAGGGGAGGTAATAGGTTAATCTTTGTACTGGCTGTGAAGATTGGCTCAGAGTAGAAACTGTGGAAATAAAATTATAGGCATGGGTCTAAGATTTAGAATATTTATTCAACACATTTATAGATTGCCCCTTCTATGGAAGTTACTATTTTGGTTACTGTTTAAAAGTTCAGGGGGCCAGAGGGTTAGCTCAGTGGTTCCAGCGCCTGCCTCACAAGC
>PVIC010019114.1:0-13397 GCA_004025085.1 Thryonomys swinderianus | reverse complement strand
ACGCTCACCAGCAATCATTACTACACACCACAGTGTTGGGCTTGGTGGCTCAAGCCAGTAATCCCAGCACTCAGGTGGCAGAGGCAGGAGGATTGCTGAGTTGGAGGCTTGGGTGGGCTACACAGTGAGTTTAGGGCCAGCCTGAACTACAAAGTGAGACCCTGTCTCAAAAAAAAAAAAAAAGTTCAGGCAACAAACATTTACTTGGGGACCCACTGTGGGTCTGGCCCTGAGCTAACCAGTGTGCTGCCTGGCCTTGCTTCCCCCTGCACCCTGCATTCCTCTCCCCCTTCTTTTCTGTGGTAGGGACTTAATCTAGAGCCTTCGCACTGATTCTTTTTTCCTTGACACAAGCTCCTGCTCAGTTGACCAGTCTGTTCTGACTTTTGATCCTTCTGCCTGAGGTTCTTTCAGTGCTGCTCCAAAGCTGAAGCAGGAAGGTCTCAAGCCATTTCAAGGCCTGGGCAACTTAATAAACAAAGAAGGCTGAGGATGTAGGTTCAGTTCCCAGTAACACACACAGATACACACACGCATACCACAAAACAGCACAAAAACACACATCCAACTTGATAAATTGAGTCAAAATGTGATTGAGACAAAAAGATCATAGTAGAGCTGGGTGTGGTGGCTCGTGCCTATAATCCCAGCCCTCAGGAGGCAGAGACAGGAGGATTGCTGAGTTCGAGGCTTGCCTGGGCTACATAGTGAGCTCAGGGCCAGCCTGAACTACAAAGTGAGACCCTGTCTCAAAAAAAAAAAAAAAGATCATAGTAGGTGCTGCTTTATTTATTTTTTATTTTTTTGTGTCAGGTCTCGCCACATAGTCCAGATTTGCCTGGAAACTCAACATCCTTGTGTCTTATCCTCCCACAGGCTGCATTACAGTTGTGCAGCAGCATGGCTGGTTGTGTTTGTTTTATTTGGTGGAGAAATTACAACTAAACATTTTGAAGGTTTAGGTTAGTCTGTGGATTAAGTCTTCAGATGCTGATGCTAGATTTGGCCTTACTTTTCAGTTCTTTTACTAGCTCTGAAGAAGATAGTGAACCTTTCTCTAAACATCAGTACCTTGTTTGTAAAATGGGGTTAATCATTATATTCATCATAGGTTTGTGTTGAGGCTTAAAAGATGCAGTGTATATAACGCGTAATGTAAAGCATGCCAGGCACAGTGGGGCAGGACTGTAATCCTGGCACTTGGGAAGCGAAGGGAGTTGGAAAAGAAGTTCAAATTCAAGTTCAAGGCCACTCTAAGCAATGAAGCCTACTGCTGTCAGGACTACGGGATGAGAGCCTGTATCAGAAAACAGAACAAACAAGATAAAAACTTAAAACCTCAAACACAGAGAGAAAAACTGCAAATATTGTCATCTCACTGAAGGATATAGAAAAAAACCTAGATATCCAGGCCCAGAGCTGTAGATTTCTGGTTTACAATCAGTTGTTGAAATAATCAGATGATGTGAAAATATTACAGTTGCTAATGAATAGTGAGATATAGTGACTTAGGAGCCATTGACTGTATTTTTCATTGGGAAGCGGTCAGAGGAGTAACTTTTGAAATATTTGACATTTTCTTTTTGGTTAGAATTCACTGTTTTTTCATGCTTAATGCAGAATCCTGCACTGGCACTTTGTAATTAGCTATGTGAAATGATATTTTCTGTTCTTGTTAGGTGCAAATCCTACTGCATTTCAGAATCATCAAATTCATACAGCCTGGAGGTTATTCTCTAGTTCTAGAAATATCCCCCTAAAAAAGAGAAAGTGTTTTTAATGGCCTTGGTAGCAGTTTCTGTAGTTAGCACCCATGAGGTTAATTTTGCTTTTGTTAAACTGATAGACTTGATAGTTAGTGGGAGCCCTTGGCTGTGCCTTTTGGTTTAATAAGTCCACTTAAAATTTATTTTAAAAATTAATTCAACAAAGGAAATGATAATGCTTAGAACTTTCAGTGTGTGTGAAATTTGTACTTTTCCTGTATAAAACTGGTCCCAGCCCAAGTGTCAATAATAGCCAGACATGGTCACTATAGAGTAATTCTCTAATTAGAAATCATACTTTTGCCAGGCATGATGGTGTGTAGCTATTAGTCTAGATCTTTGGAGACTGAGGTAGGAGGATTGTGAGTTCAAGGCTGATGTGGAGTACATAGCGAGACCTTGTCTCAGAGCTTGAAAATTAAAACAAAACAAAAAACTTTTACCAGTATCATACCACAGAAGTTATTTTCTTCTTAAGTAAAAAATTAAAACAAAGGCCAGATATGTAGCTCAGTGGTTCTGGCACCTGCCTCGCAAGCACAAGCTCCTTGGTTGATCCCCAGTAACCACATATAACAGTACTGGGTGTGGTGACTCACGCCCACCAGCAATCAGTACCACATACCACAGTGCCAGGCGTGGTGGCTCACGCCTGTAATCCCAGCACTCAGGAGGCAGAGCCAGGAGGATTGCTGAGTTGGAGGCTTGCCTGGGTTACATAGTGAGCTCAGGGCCAGCCTAAACTACAAGGCAAGACCCTGTCTAAAAAAAAGAAAAAAATTAAAACAAGGCAGTGTACAGAATATGTACAGTGATTTTAGCTATGTTTCATAAAATTAAAAAATAACTTTTGCACAACAATAATCCCAGCACTTGGGAGACTGAGGCACAAGGATCACTGATTTTCGAGAGCAGCCTGAATTGCATAGTGAAACCTTGTCTCAAAAACAAACAAAATCCCCCCAAATTTTGTGCTTAGTATGTGCATTAGACATTGCATTAAGTAAAAAGGAGAATTAAATATTGTCAGTAAAGTTTTGACATAAAGTGTTATTATTGTTAATATTATTATTTTGTGGCTCAAGGATTGAATTCATGGTTTCATCTATGCTAGAGATGCACACTGCTACTGAGCTATATATCCCCAGCCACTGGCATGAAAAAGTGTTTTTTCTTTTTCTTGGCAGTAGGGATTGAGCCCCAGAGTCTTTGCACTGAGTCTCCAGCCCTTTTTTATTTTTTATTTATATTTTTGAGATAAAGTCTCACTATGTAGTGCTGGCCTTGACTTCATTGCAGTTCTCCTGCCTCAGCCTCTTGAGTGCTGAGGTTACTTGCACGCACCACTGTGTCCAGGTTTCTTTTGTGTTTTTTTTTTTTTAAATTTTGAGACACGGTCTCCCTGAGTCATTAAGTTGTCCAGATTAGGCTCGAATTTGTGATCATCTTGCTCCAGTCTCCCAGAGTGCTCACTATCACCCACTTCTCCCAGCAGCCCTAGATTCTTTATTTCTTTTGATACAAGGCCTCACTGAGTTTGGGTTGGCTTGAATTTGCTAGCTTCCTGCCTTAGCCTCCCATGTTACTTGGATTATAAACATATGATGCCTTGCCTGGCTGGCATGAAAGTCTTTTCTCTAGGTAAGAGAGCCTGAAGGCTGGAGGTGTAGACCAGTGGTAGTATTTGTGCTTTGCATGTTTGAGGCCCCGGGTTTCATTCCCAGCACTATGAAATGAGAGAGAGTCAGACAGAGAGAGACAGACAGACAGACAGAGATGCAGAGAGAGACACAGAGAGAGAAACAGAGAGACCATTTTGCCTCTGTGTGAACCTAAATTTGTGTCTGCTAAAGACTGAGGAAAACTCAAAGACAAAGCACAAACACAATAAACCTTGTTATGAAAACCTTATTTCCCTGGGGGTGGGGGTTAAAGAGCTTCGGGACTTCCAGAACATGCCCGGAAGGCTTCCTTTGGCCTTGTTTGGTTCTTCCTGTCACCCGGAAGTCCTGAAGAGGTTGCAGACCTTGTAAGAATGCTGAATGGCCCTGCAGATGATGACAGGTCTTACAGTAACCCTACTGAGCTGCAGAGACCTCTGAAAATGTGGCTGCTGTGTCTGATTAAAGAGAAGATACAAAGGCATTTAGTCTAAATGCATTGTAGTAGCTGAGGTTGAACACTGGTGAAAAATCTGAAATCCAAGTAAGGTCTGGCATAAACCAGTATGTGGTAATGGGAGATACAATCAGGTAACCAACATTAAGGGATTATTAATTGCAGGTAACAAATAGACACATAAAACAAATATACTGCATGAGGAGTGTAAGAACACTGTACTATATTTAATAATTAAAATTATTCCAAAATAAGTTTATTTCCCTAACAATTTTTTTGCAGAACTTGATATTAAAACCAGGGCCTCAGAGATGGCTGGCAAATACCCTACTACTTAGCTATAGCTTCAGCCCCCAAAGAAGTTCATTCACATTTATTTATTTACTTTTCTGTATTTCATTTATTGAGATGAGATCTCCACATGTAGTTGGGGCTGGCCTTGAACTCACTGTGGAGCCCTGGCTGGCCTGCTTCAGCTTCCTGAGTGCTAGGATCACAGGTCTGTGCTGCTGCCTCAGTCAAATAAGATTAATTTTTAAAAAAGACTTCGAGAATGAAAAGAGCAAGACTTAGGAAGGCGAGGATGAGGTCACCAAAGATAAAGTTCAGGTGGCTCTGATATGTGCAGTTTTCCTCCTCTGAAGAGAATTTAACTGCTGTATCCTCATTGCACTTGCTTTTGTCTCTTGGTGCTGAGGATTAAATCCGTGCTCTGAAGCTGAACTATATCTTTGGCCTCTTGTTTAAAAAAATACAGTTGAAATCCTATGGATAGGTAAAATATTTTGAGTAGTAAACACAGCATTAAGGTAAACTTGGTGATATTTTTGATCTCTGTTAATCTAGTATCGTACAGTGTGGTTACTTAAATCAGCCTGGAAGTTTATACCAGGTTGTATTATAAATTATAGGAGATAATTGGGTGTGGTGGCACTTGTCTATAATCCCAGGACTCAGGAGGCTGAGGCAGGAAGATCACTGATTTTGGGCAAGCTTGGACTGTGTAGTTTTAGGCCAGCCTGAACTTCATAATGAGACCCTGACTCAAACCTCCCTCCTCAAAATTATACATGACAAGGATTTTACAAATGTATTTTATTTTTTATGGTGCTGGGTGTTGATCCCAAGGCCTTTGCAATGAGCTGTCTCTCCAGGCTCTGTTTTTTAATTTTGAGGCAGGTGCTTACTAAGTTTTCCATGTCTGGGCTGGAACTTGTGATCTTCCTGCATTAATCTCCTAGTATCCTGGGTTTCCAGGGCTATGACACTGTGCCTCATACCAGCTTTTTTTTTTTTTTGAGACAGGGTCTCGCTTTGTAGTTCAGGCTGGCCCTGAGCTCACTATGTAGCCCCGGCAAGCTTCCAACTCAGCAATCCTCCTGCCTCTGCCTCTTGGGTGCTGGGATTACAGGCGTAAGCCACTATGCCCTGTGCTGTGGGATGTGGTACTACTGATTGCTGGTGGGCATGAGTCACCATGCCCAACATTGTTGTTATGTGGCTATCAGAATCGAACTCAGGACCTTTTGCTTGGGAGGCAGGCGCTGGAACCACTGAGCTAAATCTCAGGCCCTCGTATCAGCTTTTTTTGGATAGAATTTATATTAAAACTACATTAAACTGAGTACCACTTTATAGGTGCAAAAAAAGTTGCAGCTATTTTATTGGTATTCTAGTTGCTTTTATAGACAATATTCTTTCATTTGTTTGTTTTGCTATGTTGCTTATGCTGGCTTTGAACTCCTGAGCTCAAGTGATCCTTCTGCTTCAGTTTACCAAGTAGCTGTGGCTATAGGTGTAAGCCAGTGATCCTGGCTCTGTACAATATTTTAAATTTTTTTGGTATGAGGAATTGAACCAGGGACCTTGTGCTTGCCAGGCAGGTGCAGTGCCGCTGAGCCACATCACTAGCTCCAATCTTTTTTTTTGTTTTGTTTTTGTTTTTTTTTGTTTTGAGACAGGGTCTCGCTTTTGTAGTTCAGGCTGGCTCTGAGCTCAGTATGTAGCCCAGGCAAGCCTGGGACTCAGCAATCCTCCTGCCTCTGCCTCCCGAGTTCTGGGATTATAGGCGTGAGCCACCACGACTGCCTCTGTGGTATGTGGTAATGATTGCTGGTGGGCATGAGTCTCCGCACTCAGCATTGTATGTGGTTACCGGGGATCGAACTCAGGACCTTGTGCTTGCGAGGCAGGCACCGGAACCACTGAGTTAACCCTCTGGCCCACTAGCTCCAATCTTAAAAATTTTTTTTTTTCTGTTTGTTTTGAGACAAGGTCCTGCTATGTAGTTCAGGCTGGCTTTGACTTACTGTGTAGCTCAGGCTGGTCTTGAACTCATACAACCTCCTGCTTTTGCCTTCTGAGTGCTGGGTGATAGGCCTGCACCACCACGCCTGGCTCTTTTAAATTTTTTAAATTAACAAAAAGTGCTTTATAGAAAGATGATTCCTTTTGAATACCGATGGCCATGGCTCACTGTGACTCTTGTAGGCTTGTAGGAAGCCAGGTAACACATTACAGCAGTAGTAATCTTCAGAAGTGTAGGTAACGTATAATTTCCTGACTAGAAACACCAAGGCACTCAATATATTAAGGTAGCAATTTTGCTTTTATCGTAAGCCTTCATATTTGTTTACTAATACGGGTGGGAATTCAGTTTTTTGGTATGCCTTTGAAATCATGTTTGTGCTTTATAGTGGAGTCTGATCATTATATTTTGAATTTCTGGAATTTTCCTTATAATTTAAAGTTTTTAAACCAAAGTGGTCAGATTCCAGATAAACATTCTTTGGAAGAAATAATGTTCTAAAATGTGCTATTCAGTATCCATGAAGTTGGAGAGAGGGATAGAATTGGGCTGGTTTAAATCATTCCTTGTTTTGAGCCAATAATAATAGAGATGTAAAGTGTTTTTATTCAAACATTTCTGTTTATTGTGCAGGCTTACAGTGGAACACCTCTTACTGAAGAGAAGGAGAAAATTGTTTGGGTCAGATTTGAAAATGCAGATTTAAATGGTATGCTTTTAACATTTTTGAACATGTGAAATAAATGTTTGTTTGAGCTTGACCTGAATTCAGAAGGAGAACCCTTACCTTAGTCTCAAATTATTTTTAATTTTCCAAATAAATTAATTTTTCACTAAAAGACAATGTAATTAACTACAAAAAATTTTGTAGAACTAATGTATGACTTTGAAAGTAAGTATAGCAGTGTATAGCCTTGGGCCAGGGATGTAGCTCAGTAAACACAAAGTCCTGAGTTCGATCCCCAATACCAAACCAAATCAAACAGTATGTAGTCTTAAACCTTGAACTCGAGTTAAAATTTTATGGCATCCCCTCCCCCCACTTTTTTTGCATTACTGGGCATTAAACTCAGGACCTTCTCACTGAGCTATATATCTCTCCAGCCCTTTTATGTATTTATTTATTTTATAATTTTGAGATAGGGTCTTGCTAAATTGTTAGGATTCCCAGGCTGTGTGTGAACTTGTGATCCTCCTGCCTCCGCTTCCTGCAGTGCTCAGATTACAGATGTGTACCACTTTGCTGGGGTATAATAATTTGAAGATTTTATTTCACTTTATTTTGAGTACTAAAAATAAGACAATACTATATTCCATAAAATAAAACAAATACTCCTAGGAGGTTAGCAAGAGCTTGACTTTATAGGTAAAAAAATAGCTAAAGAGCACAGATGATAACAGAAAATTGATTGTTTTAAAATTATTTTCCTTGTTAAATGGGAATAGGGAGACAGAACAATAGAAAAACAATTGAGCAAGAGGCTGAGGTAGGAGGACTGCTCCAAGTTCAACACCAGCTTTGAGATCCTGTCTCAAAAAAAAGAAAAAGACAGTTGATTGCAGTCACAATTGGTTAATTTTAGGTTACATTTTTGTTGTTGTTAAGAAAGCAGGAGAACTTTATTAAGAGGCTATTGAAACTGGTCTGTTTGGAGAACTTGTCTGTCACCTCCTCTGGTTTCTGAGAAAGTCAGATAACAAGGTTGTTTCAGTATTGTGAAACTTTATGAATGCTATCACTGTGGTTTGTAGTCTGATATGTTTGGATCTTGTGTAGGAGCTTATTCCAAAATAATGACTGCCTGCAATTTTAATTTAGTGATAATTATCTAATTTAGTGATAATTATCGCTCATTTTAATTAATTTTATAAAGTGTCCTTGAGAATGCGTGTTTTGTGCTTAGTTTGTAGAGGATTTTCTTCTTTTGGGGGTGTCTGGGAATTGAACCCAAAGTCATTGGATTTAGCTATATCTCCAGGCCTTTTTTGACTTTTACATTTTGAGACGGGGTCTTGCTAAATTGCCCAATAAATAAATGGCTCCTGGGCCGGAGGGTTAGCTCAGTGGTTCCGGTGCCTGCCTCGCAAGCGCAAGGTCCTGAGTTCGATCCCAGGCAACCATATATAATGTTGGGCGTGGAGACACGCCCACCAACAATCAACGCCGCATACCACAATGCCGGACATGGTGGCTCACGCCTGTCATCCCAGCACTCCGGAGGCAGAGACAGGAGGATTGCTGAGTTCGCGGCGGCTTGCCTGGGCACCATAGTGAGCTCAGGGCCAGCCTGAACTACGAAGCGAGACCCTGTCTCAAAAAAAAAAAAAAAAAAAAAAAAAAAAAAAAAAAAAAAAAAAAAAAAAAAAAAAAAAAAAAAAAAAAAAAAAAAAAAAAAAAAAAAAAAAAAAAAAAAAAAAAAAGGCTCCTACACACAAGAACACATAAAGATGTTGGAAAATGATTTTGAAAAGCATGGGTCTGGATTAGAATTCAAAAATAAACTTCATGCAGGGTGTGGTGGTGCCTACATGTAATCCTGGCACTCGTGAGGCTGAGGCAGGGGATCTCAAGTTTGATACCTAATGGGTTGGGACATTTAGTGTCCTGGGACATTTAGTGAGAACCTATCTCAAAAACAGACAAAAGGGTGGGGTATAGCCCATGCAGAGCCCTGTGTCCAGTCCCCAGTCCTGCATAAACAAAGAGCAATTGTCTATAGTCTTTTTTTTTCATTAGTACATGTTTGCAGTACATAATGGTTGCATTCATTGTGAGAAGATGCTACATATTCACACTACATTTTAATCTTTTTTTTAAATCCCCTTCCCTCCCAAAAAGTAATTTTAGAAGCTCAAAATATGGCTCAGGGTGTAGCTCAGTGGTGGGGAGCGTTAAGACACATGAGGCCATGATTTCAATTTCTGGCACCAAAATAATAAAACAAAATGAAGAGCACTGTGACTGTGGATGGAGTTTGGCGTGAGGAGCGGAGGCAGGAGCCTTGTGGGCCTCGGGAGTTGGCATGGCTGGCATACGGCGGTGGTGATGTAAGACGAGCAAAGAGCGCTGTTCGTGGAGCAGTAAGGACGCGCTGGTCTCGTGGAGGAGGAGCTGCTTCCGGGACTGTGCATGGCAGAGATAACGGTGCAGTTCACCGAAGCGAGGACCAGGTTTGAGGAGATCACAGAGCAGTGGCATTTGAGCTCACGCGCCGTCTAAAACCCGTGTTGAGCAAGCCACCTGCAGACACTGAGGCCAGGGGACAGATGAGCATTTATGAATTAGCTGCCAGTGGCTCCAAGGTCAGGAGCTGAGGGTGGAGCTCAGAGGTGGAGTGCTGGTCCCTGAGTTCAGATCCTCCACATTGCGAAGCAAACGTTTCGAAATGAGGTAGGAGAGGAGCTGGGATAAAATGGGGGAGGACTGATTTGAAGGCGTGGAGAACAGGATAGGCTTAGGCCTGGAAAACTAAGGAAAGCATTTTAAGGAAGGGAGGGGTGTGTTTTGGTTAGCACTGCCGTGTAATCTAATAAGATGTGCTTGAAAAATATCAGTTGGGTTTAATAATTTGGAGATTATTGATAACCAGAGTAAAAGTCACTTGGGAGGAAGGCACTGAGTAGAGCCATTATAAAATGGGTTTGAGGCGAATGTATTATGAAAGATGATGTGACAGTACAAACTACTCGAGAAACGTGGCTGCCAGAGGAGAGGAGGATGTGGATTGCTTTGACTTACGAACTTTAAAAACATTGTGTTGTGCAAGGATATTCTTACATAAAATGGAAGTATAGATCAGTGAATGAGGTTTTATAAATCAGATGCTTATATAATAATCACCTAAAAATAGAAAATTCTTACCCAGCTACTTTTTTATGTAGGTAGAATTTCTCAGTGTAGCGGGGCTCAGTGGTGCAAGCCTGCAAGCCCTGTGATTTGGGAGGCTGAGGCAGGAGGACTGTGAGTTTGAGGCTAGCCTGGTTGACCTGGTGAGATCCTGTCTACAAATAGAAAGATGTAATACAGCAGTCTTTTGGGTCAGGCTTTTAATTATATCTGAGAAATTCATCTGTGTCACAGTGTAATTCATTCTTTTTCTGTGCTGAATAGTGTTTCATTGTATCAAAGTACCATACTGTTTGACCATTCTCCTGTTGGTGAGCATTTGGGTTGTTTATATCTTTGGCTGTTCATAAGTAATTCTGCTGTTAATGTCTTTGTGCATATCTCTTGGTGTATATGTGCTTATATTTCTTTTTTTTTTTTTTTTTTGAGACAGGGTCTCACTTTGTAGTTCAGGCTGGCCCTGAGCTCACTATGAGGCCCAGGCAAGCCTCGAACTCAGCAATCCTCCTGTCTCTGCCTCCCGTATGCTAGGATTACAGGCGTGAGCCACCACGCCCAGCACTGTGATATGTGGTATTGATTGCTGGTGGACATGAGTCACCACGCCCAGCATTGTATGTGGTTACTGGGATTGAACTCAGGACCTTGAGCTTGCTAGGCAGGCGCCAGAACCACTGAGCTAAATCTCTGGCCCAATGTGCTTGTATTTCTAATGAGTATATATCTCAAGTGGAACTTTTGGCTCAGAAAGCTGTGCATCTTGCACCCAAGTACACATTACTAACCACCCCCCCCCTTTTAATTTTTGAGACAGAATCTCTTCATGTATTCCAGGCTGGCTTTGAATTTGAGATCCTCCTCCCTTAGACTGTGGTGCAGGGATTATAGTCTTGTGCCACCACACCTGGCCCTAAATTGTTTCTTAAAGGGATTTCCATTCAGTAGTGATAGGCTGCTGCTTCTCTTTTTCCTTCTCCACTTCTTCCTTTCTTCTCTCCTCTTTCTTCTTCCTGTTTGTTTGGTATTGAGGATTGAACCTAGGGTCTTCATACCAGACAACATGCCCAGCCCTTTTCATTTCTTATTTTGAGACAGGGTCTCGCTGAGTTCCCGAGTTGCCCAGATGGGTCGTGTATTCTTCATCCTCCTGCCCCAGATGCCCATTGAGCTGAGCTACACGCGCACTCAGCTAATAAACAACTTCTAAGGCACATCCTCACTGCCTTTAATTAGCTCTTCCCTGATTACAAGTGATGATGAGGGGTGTTTCCTGTTTATACTTCAAATATCTTTCTTAATGAAGGTCTCTTCTGTATGTCTTCCCTGTTTTTCTAATAACTTGATGTCTTTCTCACATTAATATTTATTTATTTCATCATACCAGGGTTTGAACATCAGGCCCCCGTATATGCTTGGCGAGAGCACTAGCACTGAGCTACATTTTAACCTCTGTTATATATCCTCCCCAGGAGTGATGAGATCCATTCCCTGCCCTTTTTATTTTGAGATAGGGTCTCACTAAATTGGCCAGGCTGGCCTTGAATTAGGGGTTATGGGCATGGCCCGGAACTGTAGGGGTTTTTCCACCCTGGTGGTACTTGAGATTAAACCCAGGGTCTAACCCTTTTAAAAATATTTTATTTTGAGATAGGTTCTCATTAAGTCACTAAATTGCCCAGGCTGTGGTTGAATTTATGATCTTCCTGCCTCATCTTCCCAAGTAGATAGGATTATAGACATGCACAACTGTGCCTGGCAGCACAGTTTTTTCTTGATCCATGTTGTGCCTTTTACATCTCTCTCTTTGTTATTTAATTCTAACACAGATACATCGAGAAACCTGGAATTTCATGAAATACATAGCACTGGGAACGAACCACCGTTGTTGGTTATGATTGGCTACAGTGATGGAATGCAGGTCTGGAGCATCCCTGTAAGTAGAAACGTGATCAAACCCCTAAAAATACTTCCAGCGTGGCCGCCTCTGGAGGGTGGAGGGGTCTGGAGATGCTTTCACTCGTCTGTGGTCTCGTCTGCTCCTTTCACAAGTGGTTGCTAAGAGACCGCTGTTAGTACAGTGCAGGGCACAGCCAGGGGCAAATCAGAGGTGCTTTTGCTGGGTAGAAAGTGCTCAGAAGTTGTGCAGATCACGTACCCATGAGGGGCCAGGCCCTTGTTCCTTGGTCTTCAGCTCTTTGTGCCCTTGAGGAAAGATTTCAGTCAAGACACAAATGGTAGGGCCCCATGCAGATGGAGAGTCATGCCTTCAAGTGAGAAGGGAGGCAGTGAGTTCGGAGACTTTTTTATGTTTACAAGAGTTACTCCAGGGCTGCCTGGCATGGTTGACCATGTCTGTAGTCCTAACACTCTGGAGGCTGAGGCAGAAAGATTGCCTTGAGTTCAAGACCAGCCTGGGCTACACAGTGAAACCCTGTCTTAAACCAAAAAAAAAAAAAAAAAAAAAAAAAAAAAAAAAAAAAGAAGAAGCATTATTCCTGGAGTTAAGAGAATGATGTTTAGGCCAGCGATGTAACTCAGTGGCACTGCACCTCCCTGGCAAGTGCAAGGTCCCAAGTGCGATCTCCATAGCAAGAACAGATTAAAACAGCAGAAAACCCGCAAACAAAAAGAGAACTGTGGTTCTTTTGATGCTGTGATCTTTTTGGGACAAGATTTACCAGTGTAGTTTGGGCTGGCCTTGGATTCACTATAGCCCTCGCTGACCTTGAATTCACCTCAGCCTCTCAAGTGCAAGGATTATAAGCATGTGACACCAAATTTAGGAAGGAAACTTGTGAAAGAAAAAATGCTAATCTAAATCAGGTATTAGCCCAAAGAGGGAGAATCTTTTTTTTTTTTTTTTTTTGAGACAGGGTCTCGCTTTTTGTAGTTTAGGCTGGCCCTGAGCTCACTATGTAGCTCAGGCAAACCTCAAACTCAGCAATCCTCCTGCCTCTGCCTCCCGAGTGCTGGGATTACAGGCTTGAACCACCAAGCCCAGCATTTGTGATATATGGTATGGATTGCTGGTGGGCATGAGCCACTACGCCCAGTATTGTATGTGGTTACCAGGTATTGAACCAGGGACCTTGTGCTTGCCAGGTAGGTGCTAGAACCAGAGCTAAATCTCCGGCCCCAAGAGGGAGAATCTTTAAATAATGTTCCCAGGCATAGACTGGTACACAGAAATGCTGTGTGCAGGGGGTTGGGAAGAATATGCATAGTGTCCTTGTGGCCTGTGGAGTCACTTTGGGTTTGATGCCTAATGAGTGATTCTAAGTGTGCTACACACTACAGTCTCTGCTTTTTCTCCTGACTCTGCTATTTTGGACTTTACTTTGTCCCTCAGGCTCGCTAA
>PVIC010019113.1:0-23745 GCA_004025085.1 Thryonomys swinderianus | reverse complement strand
AAATAGATGATACAGTAGAGGAAAAAAAGATGAAGAAAAGGAGCACGTCAGAAAAAAAAAACGAAGACTGGGCCAGAGGGTTAGCTCAGTGGTTCCGGCACCTGCCTCACAAGCGCAAGGTCCTGAGTTCGATCCCCGGTAACCACATATAATGCTGGGTGTGGAGACACGCCCACCAACAATCAACATCACATACCACAGTACCAGACGTGGTGGCTCACGCCTGTAATCCCAGCACTCGGGAGGCAGAGACAGGAGGATTGCTGAGTTCGCCGGCGGCTTGCCTGGGCACCATAGTGAGCTCAGGGCCAACCTGAACTACAAAGCGAGACCCTGTCTCAAAAGCAAAAAAAAAAAAAAAAAAAAAAAAACGAATACCAAAATGCTGCAAAACTGGTGGGCTAAGTATTAAGAGATCGTCATTTATGACTTACGAAAGAACAGTTTCAACAGAGTGAAAGATATAGAGGTAAAAGCACAGAGCATTACAGGAAGTAAATGAAGTAGATAACTTTCAAAAAAAGGAGTTACAGGGCCAGAGATTTAGCTCAGTGGTTCCAGTGCCTGCTTTGCAAGCGCAAGGTCCTGAGTTCAATCCCGGTAACCACATAGAATGCTCATGCCCACCAGCAATCAATACCACATACCACAGTGCCAGGTGTGGTGGTTCACGCCTGTCATCCCAGCACTCGGGAGGCAGAGACAGGAGGATTGCTGAGTTCGCAAGTGGCTTGCCTGGGCAGTGAGCTCGGGGCCAGCCTGAACTACAAAGTGAGACCCTGTCTCAAAAAACAAACAAACAAACAAAAAGAGTTACAAGTTTAAGTAGAAGATTCCTTTACAATAAGATGTTATCAAGGTTTTAGGCAGAAAAACTAATGTAATGGAAAAGCTGAAAATGAAGATCACAGGAAAAAAAGGAATTAATAAATCAAGAATCCTCAGCAGGAGGGTGTCAGTGAGGAGAATATGTCAGTTAGTTTTCTTCTCAGGAAGGAAAGGCAGGAGCAAAGAATTGCTAGGATGATGGTAGAGGACCCCTGAGAAATAAGTCTCAGGCACCAATATTTTAAGCCTTAGACAGCTTCTGTACTCCTGTCTCTCTTTCAAATCTAGGATCCAATATTTGCTTTCAACAATCCCAACAGGGCTGCCAATTTTCCTCTGAAAATACTATCATCTTTTAGATTGATGCTCTTTCTGTCTAGTATTCCAAGTCTTTCTCCTTTTCTTTTTGTTGGAGGAAAGGGTACATGCCCAGAACTGGGGGTTAAACTTCGTGCCTTCTCACTGAGCTACATTATCAACCAGCCCTTTCTTTTTTATTTATTTTTTGAGACAGGTTCTCACTTTTGTAGTTCAGGCTGGCCCTCAGCTCACTATGTAGCCCAGGCAAGCCTGGAACTCAGCAATTCTCCTGTCTCTGCCTCCAGAGTGCTGGGACCACAGGTGTGAGCCACCACGCCTGGCACTGTGGTATGTGATACTGATGGCTGGTGGGCGTGAATCACCACACCCAGCATTGTTATGTGGTTACCGGGATCGAACTCTGATCCTAGCAGCCTTGTGCTTGCAAGGCAGGTGCTGGAACCACTGAGCTAAATCTCTGGCCCTCTTAATTTTTTATTTTGAGAGCTGAAGATTTAGCTCAGTGGTACTGCACCTATCTTGCAACCAAAGGGCATGATCTCCAGTATTGCTACATTGTCCAAGATGAACTTGAACTTGTGATCCTCCTGTCTCAACCTCATAGTGTGCTGGGCTCACAGGTACAGGCCACCATTCCTGGCTAAGTCTAAGTCTCAATTACTACTCTAAGAAATTCCAACATCCTTAGCAAGTCTCCAAGTCTTCTCCAAAGTCTTCCAAACAAATTTTACTATATCACCTCTCAACACAAAATGACTCAATCTGAATTCCTAGGGCCCTATTACTTGTGTACCTCCATTTTACAAAAGCAATCCCCAAGTGCCCTCTGAGAATGTGTTCATTTATTGTTCCACACAAAAAATTTAATTAAGTTAAAATTAAAATAGATGGGCTTGGGATTTCGCTCAAGTGGTACTATGCCTATTTTGGAAGCACAAGGATCTGAGTTCAAACCCTCGTACCGCCAAAAAAAAAAAAAAAAAAATTTAAAATAGAACTTTCAATGATAACAAACAGCCCACCACAGCACCCATGCTGTAGGTTTGCCACCACTAACTTAGTGACTTGGCAAGACACTGTCTCAAAATTTTAAATAAGGGTACAGTGGTACCTCAGTGCAAAAACTCTGGGTTCAATTTCCCAGTACCACCAGAAAAAGAAAAGAAAAGAAACAAGGTAGATTAAAAACTATGTACAGGGCTGGAGATTTAGCTCAGTGGTTCCGGCACCTGCCTAGCAAGCGCAAGGTCCCTGCAATGTCCCTGGTTCGATCCCTGGTAACTACATACAGCAATACTGGGCATAGTGGCTCACACCCACCAGCAATCAGTACCACAAACCACAAATGCCGGGCTTGGCGGCTTATACTTATAATCCCAGCACTCAGGAGGCAGAGGCAGGAGGATTGCCAAGTTTGAGGCTTGCCTGGGCCACATAGTGAGCTCAAAGACAGCCTGAACTACAAAGCGATATGCTGTCTCAAAAAAAAAAAAAAGCTATGTACAATAATCATTTCATACCACTGTACACAAAGAAAATAATTAAAGAGTGATTGAGGGTGTCATTCACTACTTGCCTAGTTAGTGAGCACAAGGCCCTGGGTTAGATACTAGCACCAGAGGGGGTACAAAAAAGTAGTTAAAGAGCACCACAGGGTAAACTGAAGAGGCTGCTCATTCCTAATAGGAAGTAATACTAGGTATACAGAACAACAGAAAACACTTGATTTATGCATCTTTTTCTCATGTTAAACAAGGCTTACAATCCTATTAACAATGGTCACCCACTCCCACTCTTATTCTATAATATTATACACAGAGCTAGTTATCCTGGCACATGCCCGTAAATCTCAGCACTTGGGAAACTGAAGCAGAAAGATCAGTGTAAATTCAAGGACAGCCTGCATTACATACCAAGAGCCAGGTCTCAAAAACACACAAATAACTAGTAACAATAACATTACACAGAATAAAAATCAACATTACTAAGGACTTTTCAAAATTTCTACCCTAAAAATAATACTTTTACTTACAGAGCAATGAATTTAAATTAACTATGACTGACCTCAATACAGAATTATTTTTTGCTTTTTTAGTTTGTTTTGAGACAGGGTCTCACTGTATAGCCCACGATGGCCTTTAGTTAACAACCCTGTCAACTCAAGTCTTCGAAATGCTGTGATTATAGGAGTACCTCAAAACTAGAGGTGAAAGGTTCTTATGAAATGAACACTTGCACTAACCTTTTTAAAATTTGAGACAGAGTCACGCTTAGCCACTAAATTACTCAGGCTACACTAGAATTTCTGACTCTCCTACCTTAGGCTTACAGTGTTGAGATTAGAGGCTTATACCACCATACCTGGCCAAGAAGTATTTTTAATCACATCTTTCCCAAACTGTATTGTTTAGCTAAAAAAAATTGTTTTTTGCAGTGCAAGACTTAAACTGGGGTACTTCTGTTTCCAAGGTAGGCATGGTACCACCAGAGCTAAAGCTCTAACCTGCTAAATTAATATTCTAATTCATTTTAAATTCTCGAAGCTAAGAGCTAGTTATGGTGATACACACTAGTAATCCCAGCACTAGGAGGCTAAGGCAGGAGGACTGCCTCAAATTTGAGGCCAGCCTGGGCTCGCAATGAGTTCAAGACCAGCATGGACTACACAGTGAGACACTAAACACAAGTTAAATGCCAGCCTGGACTACCTACACAGCTAAGGTACTGTGTCAAAAGGAAAAAAGCTAGGCGAAATGGCACATACCTATAATTCTAAGACTCACACAAGAACAAAAGGAAAAAATACCAAAATATTTTACCCACAACCTTGAGCCAAAGACCTAAAATAATAAATCTGAAACTCGCTCCTTCACACTCAAATTCTTTGAGCAACTAGATTTTTATCCTTGAAAAATAATTCTGTATTTATGCAAACTCACTAATTACATTAGATACATAAAGACATTGCCTATAGGCACCAAGATTTGTTTGTTTGTTTGTTTTTTGCTTTTTGAAGACAGGGTCTTGCTTTGTAGTTCAGGCTGGCCCTGAGTTCACTATGGTGCCCAGGCAAGCCGCCGCGAACTCAGCAATCCTCCCGTCTCTGCCTCCCGAGTGCTGGGATTACAGGCGTGAGCCACCACGCCCAGCATTATATGTGGTAACCGGGGATCGAACTCAGGTTCTTACGCTTGCGAGGCAGGCGCCGGAACCACTGAGCTAACCCTCCGGCCCAAGATTTGTTTTTAAAAGAACCAATATTCCAGTAACATTTGTTTCCTATGATGTATCTATTTGCAGGCTTCTACAGAACCTTTTATCTTCATCCTCATACCTACATTTACATGTAAAGCCAGGCATGTTGGTGCACGCCTGGGAGGCTGAGGCAAGAGGACTGCTGGGTGTTCAAAGTTAGCCTGAACTACACAATGAGCCCATCTCAAAAACCTAAAAATAAATATAAAATAAATTTTGACATGAAAACAGGGCAAAACTATAGTTTAACTTCAACATTAACCTGAACCAACAGTTTCTGCCAGTAAGTTTTCAAACCAGTCTAACCACCTTAAAATGTCTAGGAAGATACAAACTCAAGCTAATCTCCAAGTCAATTTTTCAAAAATCCACAACAGCCAAACTAAGGAACCAGAGTATTAAAACATATTTAAGATATGAATCAACAGAAACAAAAGCGACACACCCACATTCTCCCTCTAACTTTAAAGAGGGATGTATGAAAGAATCAATGCTTAATACATTCAAAACAATCTTCACTTATTGTAAAAATTTTCATTATCAAATCTCTACACATTTCCAAAGCATTTGTTGGCCCAAAAAATAAATCAATCCTCTTTGATGACATTACCACTGACCCAACAATGTGGTATCTGGGCAGAAGCAAAATCAGAATCAAATATTTAAAGCTGAAAGAACCTTTTCATAACTCAATACTCTGGATTGATAGAAGGGATAAAAAACTAACCCTAAGAGAAATCAGCTGGTCATTTAGCTAACTAGAAGTCAAATTCCACACAAGTTCTAATAAAAAAGAACTTTATTATTTACTACTTCCTAGCAGTATTACACAGCACTACTGAAAACAAGCTCAAATTAGAGTTCTGCATTTCTACTTGTGTCAACACACTTCAAAATTTAAAACTAGAAAAGATTTAAAACCCTACTATTGCAACAGTTATCAAAAGCATACAATTCTCTTGCTTCACCAGACAGAAAAATTAATGCAACTTAAAATGTTATCCAAAAAAGCTTTCTCATCTTAAAACACTTTCATCCTGTGCGCAAACTGCCCTTAAACCTGAAAGTTGCTATCAACTAAAAAGCCATGACTATGTGAAAATGGGATTCCAAATAACAAATTGGTTCACTCATATTTATACGAGTAGGCTGAAGGTTTTTTAAAAATCTTGTTAAATGCATACACCAATATTAACCCCGAACTCAAACACCCTTAGAAGTTTAATACTTAGCCAGTTCTCAATGCACAGGTGTTTAAGGAAGGCTGAAATGAACAAAACTCTTACAACAGATAAACTTAAAAATCAAATTAAAATTCCCCCCAAAAAAACGTTTATCATTCAGTAGCTTTCAGCTGTGAACCAAGAACCAAAAACAAATCAGATAAAAGTTTTCCTTAAAGTGGCCTGTATATATTCATGTACATATTTAAGGTGTACCAAAAACTGCTTACAAATGGCAATTCCTGTGAAGTAGATGATGATGAAGTTCCAGGTAATTCTAGCATGTTTCCTAATGTACTGGTACTGGAGTCTGGATCATCCTGAAAAGATAAATTTATTGAATTTAATTGCTCTTCTATGGTAATGTTTGTATCTCCTAGTGAAAAAGGGGCTGGGAGAAGGGCTGCTTTTTCATTGCTGCCGTCCACTTCATCTCTTTGCTTATTTTTCTGTGTTTCAGTTTGAGGAGCTAAAGGCAAGAATGGCGATTTGACTGCACCGTGTCTACTCTCTGGTGTGCTGTCTTGTTCATTTCCCATGGCCACTTCTACACCATTCTCTGATTTAGGCTCATATTTGCAGGTGGCATTGGTCTGAGTGTCCTCAAAGATCTCCTCTATACTCTCATCCTCTGTGACTGGCTGTTCTGGGTCCATTTCAGAATCTACATCTGTATCGTCCACACAAGTAAAATTCTCAAAGTGCAGAAAGCCATTCTTGATAGTCTTTGTTACTTTTAACTGGAGTTCAGGGGAGTTATTACAAGAGGGTTCCTGTTTCATAGCAAGTGCTGTTGGACCACCAGGACTCAAGGAAGTGCAAACAACTGGCGACTGAGCTCTTGAATCACTTTTTTCAGGGCCTTGAAAGGATTCTGATCCATCAGCAGACCCATTTAAATATTCTACATTGATCATGGAGGCCAAATCCTGTAGTCTCCGCAGTGGAATGTAACAAGATGGAGAATCTTGTCCATAAGCATTTTGGGATGTTCCACTAGCAGTCGATAATTGCATAGTATACCCATTAAGTGGCTCAGAAAAATTGGATTGACCATTACCGAAAGGGCTGTCCTTGTCTTCAGGGGCATCTAAATTCACTGGATTGGAAAAGGGCAGCAGACAATTTCTTCTAGATAGTTCACAGGTCTGATCCATCCTGGGGCGGCATTAACCTGGAATCCAAAAACACAGCGATTAATCTACATTAATAGGCCATCTGATTCTTCTCTCCAAAATGGCAGCCACTTCTCAAGGCCTTGTGGCCTCTATGCCTTTCTGCTGCACTTCCAAGGTCGGAAAAAGTTCTCCCGACTGACGATGGAAAAATGGCTTCAGTGATTCTCCACAAACTCCATCTTCCCGGAGCTAAACAAATCCTGCCACATGGAAACGGCCCGGCCCTTCTGCCTGCACTGCAGACTGGTGGACACTTGGGCTGAACTAAAAATTAAATCTCTTTGGCAGTCAAAATTCCCAAATCTCAAACAGGAGTCCTCCTAGTCCTTCCCCGCCCGGGAGGTCCGGTCCAGTGGCCGGATTTCTTGAAGGAAGGGTGCTGCCGGTTTTCAGAGGGGTTTCTGGACGCTGCACAAAAAGGTACCCCTCCTCCTTTCTGGCTCACTCGGGCGCAGCGGTCACAATAGCGCTGCACCCTGAGCCCAGCCGTCGCCGGAGACTTGCAGCGACTATGCGCAGGCCTCAGACTGGTCGACCGAGGCGGGTGGCACCCCGAAGATCTCCTTCTTGACTGCTGGCCTATTCGGTCCGCAGCTGCAGGGTTCACAGACCGAGATGCGGCCAGCGGAGAAAGCCAGGCGGCCGGAGCCCAGTTAGGGTAGCAGCTGCTGCTACAGCTTGACAAACATGGCTGCTGCCGACGCCGCCGCCGCCGCCGCCGCCTGCCCGGGCCGCGCTCCTTCCCGCAGCTGCGGCAACACCTCCCGGCAGTGCCGATCGCAGTCAACAATATTCAGCAGCAAGCAAAGTTTGCTGCCCCTGCGGCCCCTAGTTGGCTACCTGAGGGGAGGCGAAAGGCCGAGGTGCGAGAAAGCGGGCGGCCAGGCGGCGAGGCACGGGCCGCGCCGGGAGGAAGTTCGCGGCAGCCGGGCCAGCTAGGCCTGAGGCCGGCTGGTAGTGATGTAGGAGGAAGGGGCCCTCAGTTGCAGCGCCGCCGGCCACCAACCCCGCGCCGCGCCCGACCCTCCTCCGCGCCCCTCACCTCACGGCTACCACCATCTTCCCCGCCCGGCCGCCTCCTCCCTCCTCCTCGCGCCCGCCCGCCTGCCGCCCACCCCGGCACACTAGTTACCGTGCCCCGCGCCCCCTCCCGGGCCAGCTGGGGGGAGGGGGTGACCCTCATTACACTGGGGCGCGAGCGGAACGGTGGGGAGAGAGCAGAGCCGCTCGCCGCACCCCCCTCCCCCCGCGTCTCTCTTCTAGGGAGAAGGCAGCAAGCTCGACCTGCCCCGGCCTATTCCTCCTCCTCCGCCTCCGCCGCCTCCGCCGCCGCCGCCGCCGCCGCCGCCGCCGCCGCCGCCGCCGCCTCCTCCTCCTCACACCCCCACCGCGCGCGCCCCCGCGGCGGCGCGTGCGACCGAGCGCCTCGCGCCGGCCCGCGTGCAGCAGCTGGGGCCCGAGTGCGCGCACCCCTTCCTCCACGGCGCGCGCTCCTGCGTCTCACTCTTCGGGGTTCAGGGCGGGTGAAGTCGGGCCCTAGTGCGAGCTGCCCAATCAGCGGAGCTACCGCTGCCGCCCCCTCCCCTCCCCCGGCGCGCCCGCTCAGCGGCCGGGGCCTACGGGCCGGCTGGACTGCCCGGGCGGGGCCTCAGGCGAGCTCCCCAGGGGCCTCGCGCGCCTCTGGCAGTCCGGGCCTGCGGGCGTCGTGGGTGGCACGCCAATCCCCTCACCTACCTCGGGGCGCAGCGTAGTCTCTGGGGCCGCTCACGGCTACAGCACCCTACCGGTTTCGAACCCCAACCCCAGCGGCACCTGGCCCAGCTGAGGCCTGTCCGACCGCCCCGCTCGGGCCCGCGTCAGTCCCGGCCACCATCTTAGGTTACAGCCCAGTCTCCCCATCCACTGGGCACCTGCCCTCGGCCCAGCCTTCCGGCCCGAGGCCAAGGCAAACTTCCTCCTGCCGTAGGGCTCACCTGGGGGGCTGGGGCTGGGGTCTTCGAGACTTCGGGCCCCGAGCAGGCGCAGCCGCAGGTGAACTCCCTGCACGGCCGCACCCCAAACCCACGCCACCACTACCACAGACCTAGCTAAGCAGGAAACAAAATGGAGGCAGCAGCTCGGGTCTGCCTCCCCGAGCCAAGCCTGTACAGCCCCAGGGTTCCCTCCTGCCGCAGGCTCGACGCCCGAGAGGCAGGGGGCTGACTCCTCCGGGGGGCTGCGGGAAGCCGCCCTAGAGCAGAGCCGACGGGCGGGGCACTCGTCCCAAGGGTCCCCACAGCCCCTCACCCACCACCCCACTTCTCCCCCCTCCCCCCAACCCTCTCCTCCCCCTGCTCGGCGGTGCGGGGTGAGCTGCTGGGGGAGCCGGGTCGGGTTACCCGCCCGGGCACTGCCCGCCCGGCAGTGGTCTCCGCGGAGGGAAGAGGCCCTGCGACCTCAGCGCTGAGCCCCCCCCCCCCCCCACCCGAGGCAGGCTGCTGCGCGACAGCGCGCCCGCACCTCGGCCTGCAGCTGTGCGGCCCTCGCCTGGCAAGGCCGAGCCTCCTGCCGGGGCACCGGGGACGAAGCTCCCGAGCTAGCCTCGGGGCCCGGGGGTCTTCGCCGCCTTGGGCGGGACAGGGGTTCAGCTCGGGGGAGGGGTCCACTAATCCCTGCACCGCCTCCCGCGCCCAGTCCGAGTCTGGGCCTGGCTCTGGGGCTCGGGCCGCTGGCGCTGGCGGGCGTGGGTAGGTGCGTGCGCGCCGGGCTGAGGGCCGGGAGGGGCCGCGCCTCGTACCGCGGACGCTGCAGTTCTCCGCACCCAGGCAGATGGCCCTCTCGTGCCACACACCGCAGCCCCGCGCGGGCCGCTGGCACCACGGTCGGGCTCCCCGGGAAGTGCGCGCCTCGCCCTTGCGGGATAGGCATCTGGACCCCGGCGGAACGAGGAGGCCCTGCCGAGCCTGCAGGCGCAGCCCCGGCCAGGGGCGCTCTGCCGTGGACTCCCGGGACCTCGTGTCCTGCACCCAGTACCGGGACCCTGCAGAACCGACCTAGCGTGGTCGTGGCGCGTTCATTCCTAAAAACCTGTGGAAAGACAGGTTGGGGAACCCAAGTTGGGTCTGATGCCGAGACTCCAGCCCCCGAGGCATTTCTCCCGCTTAGAATTCATTGCCTCCTGGGCTTGGCTCCCAACAAGAAGCTTCTTGGTCCCTAGAGTGCTAAGCTCATCCTCGCTGTTGAAAAAAGCCACAAAGGACCGCCATAAATTTTTCGCCTCCTCCAGAAAGTCTCCTGTGATTACCTTTTAAATTCACTCCATCTCAGCTGAGGGCACCGCCCTCGAAGGCCACGTGATTCCCATTCCTCCTAGGGCTGGGTAAATGTGCAAAGTATAGCCCCAGTGGGGCGTTTACCGGGCCCTCTCTTGACTAGAGCCCACCAGGGGAAAAGGCCACTTTGGGTGTTGCCTTGCACCGTATCAGTGCTAAGCTAGCTAAACTCCAGCTTTTCCTGGCGGTGACCTGTCGACTGTCCCAGGAGGCAGGAAGAATAGGTTGCCGCCAGCCTTTCAACTGTCCAAGACCTATAATGCAGTAAATAATGGGGCTCACAAGTAAACAAGCCCTTAACACACCTTGCAAAACTACTGGGATCCCACCCTGCCAAAACCACAAGGAGGGAAAGCGTCCCCTGGAATCACGGCGATGAGAGCAGGAGAGGGCTCCTTCTGTTTAAGAGGTTCAGGTGCTCTGAAGATTCCTACCTGCAGAGTTGACTAGCAGTTTTCTTTGTACTAGAACCAGCTAAAGAAGAGCTGGGTCCACATCTCGGCAGGAACCAGCCCTTGGTTCTAAGAAGTCACATGTGCTTAAACTTCTGGGCAATTCAGTGGGGACGCTCTAACTGGTTTCTTCTTCACACCTAATCATTTGAGCCAGTCATTTCTGATTGACGATTATCACTCTTCCAATGGACCCAATTCATCACCCACATTCCAGCTAACAACATCCCCCTCCCCCTGTGCTTGGCCTCAGAGAGGCTGGAAGCTGCCACCATATAGCCTCCAACGAGTCCATTAACAGCCCCACACCTCACTGGTGCCTTCCATGGCACCTGGCAGCCCTGAGAATCTTGTAAGAGAAAGTGCAGTGCTGGGAACTGACACTTAACACCTACAGACTAAGCACTTGATGAATGCTAAAATGTAATTCATTGCTTCTTTTATCAACCATTTCCTGCATTGTAGGCAGTATGCTGGATCCTAGGGAAGCAAAGGATGAGATGCTTACAGCAGGGAGCCCTTGGCCTCAGGAAGACAATTTAATAAAGGCATCGGGACACCTGATGTCCATATGTTATTGTGCTGCAGATACTCCTCTCTGACATGGTCTCCTGGAAGAGGAGTGGAGGTCAAAGGGAGATTGGCAGCTGAGGATGAACTGGTTACTGATAAGCCTAGGGGAAAAGAGCGGAACTCCAGGGGAAAATCTCTCAGACTTCCCTGGGTAACACCTGAGGGCCCTACTTGCCTCTTTTTTTTTTTTTTTTTTAGACAGGGTCTTGCTTTGTAATTGAGGCCCTGGGCTCACTGCTCACTATGTAGCCCAGGCTAGCCTTGAACTCACAGCACTCCTCCTGCCACTGCTTCTCAAGTGCTGGGATTACAAGCGGGAGCCACCAGGCCCAGCATTGTGGTACTTGCCTCCAGTGGAAAAGCTGGCCAAACATCCTATGTGTGCCAGCACTGGTTTGAGGCTGTCCACAAGTCCATATACTCTCACAAGGATGCTGACTCAGCTGAGTATGATGGCTCACACCTGTAATCTCAGCACTCTTGAGGCAGAGGCAAGAGAATTGCTGCGAGTTCCAGGCTAGCCTGCGTTACCTAGTGAGTCAGGGCCAGCCTGAATTACAAAGCAAGACTGTGTCTCAAAAAAAAAAAAAAAAAAAAAAAAAAGGATGCTGACTTTGAAACGGGGGAAGAAATGATAGCACTGAGTCCTGAGTCTCTTCAGGGTAGAGAACTGAGGTATAGATCCAAGTCTTCTCTGGCTGGTCAACTCAAGGAGTTGGGATTTTTTGCTGTTCTTTTGTAGCTGTTGTGTTGTAGCTGTTGCTGTTGTTTTGCTGTTGTTTTTGCTGTTGTTTTGTAGATGTCATTATGTGCCCCCATTTGTACTTGAACTTGCCACGTAGCCCAAGCTAGCCTCAAATTTGAGATCCTCCTGCCTCAGCCTCTCAAATGCTAGAATTACAAACATACAACACCATATCCAGCTCCCTATAAATTTTTGGAGGCCCGCACCTACCATTTTTTTTGTTTTTGCTTTAAGACAAAGTCTTGTTTTGTAGTTCAGGCTGGTCCTGAGCTCACTATGTAGCCCAGGCAAGCCTCCAACTCAGCAATCCTCCTGCCTCTGCTTCCTGAGTGCTGGGATTACAGGCAGGAGCCACCATGCCAGGCCTGGCATTGTGGTGTGAGATTCTGATTGCTGGTAGGCCTGATTCACCATGCCTGGTATTGTGTGTGGTTACCGGGATCAGGATCGAACCACGAACCTTGTGCTTGCTAGGCAGGGACCAGAAGCACTGGGCTAAATCTCCAGTCCTATGCTTGTTTTTTGAGACAGGGTCTCGCTATTAGTTCAGGCTGGCCTGGAACTCACTATCTAGGCTATGCTGGCCTCAAACTCATAGTGATTCTCCTGCCTCAGCCTCTCAAATACTAGGATCATGGCATGTACCACCCTGCATCAGCTGTACCTCCTATTTTTTTTTTTTTTAAGACAGGGTCTCGCTTTGTAGTTCAGGCTGGCTCAGAGCTCACTATGTAGCCCAGGCAAGCCTCAAACTCAGCAATCCTCCTGTCTCTGCCTCCCAAGTGCTGGGATTACGGGCGTGAGCCACCACGCCTGGCACAGTGGTATGTGGTATTGATGGCTGGTGGGCTTGACTCTCCATGCCCAGCATTGTATGTAGTTACCAGGGATCAAACTCAGGACCTTGCGCTTGTGAGACAGGCGAGGCAGGCACTGGAACCACTGAGCTAACCCTCCGGCCCTGTACCTCCTATTTTAAAATAGAAATAAGGGCATGGAGATTTAGCTCAGTGGTTCCTGCGCTTCCCTAGCAAACTCAAGGTCCCTGGTTTGATCCCCGGTAACCGTATACAACAATGCTCATGCTCACCAGCAATCAGTACCACATATTATAATGCCAGGTGTGGTGGTTCATGCCTGTAATCCCAGCACTTGGGAGGCAGAGGCAGGAGGATTGCTGAGTTGGAGGCTTGCCTGGGCTACATAGTGAGTTTCTGAACTACAAAGCGGGACCCTGTCTCAAAAAAAAAAAAAAATAGAAATAAGAATCAAATACTTCATGAGTCTGACAGTTGGGCATTTCCCCACATATATATTCCTTTAACCTCTCACCAACCCTGTGAAGATTTGAGATCCAAAGACAATTTTTTTCTTTGAGAGAGTCTCATTTTGTAATGCAGGGTGGCCTTGAACTTACTATGTAGCCAAAACTGGCCTTGAACTCAGAGCAGTTCTCCTACCTCATCCTCTTGAGTGCTGTGATTACAGCTGTGCCATCAGGCCTAGTTTATGAGATCCAAAAATTTAAGCCCTGATGCAAAGCCTAAATGCCTTGGCTTTTAGCTGGTATGTCTGGCCTCCCATCCTGGATTTTTTTTTTTTTTTTAAGTTTTTTGAGACACAGTCTCACTGTGAAGTGAAGGCTGGCCTGGAACTAATGACAATCCTCCAGCCTCAGCTTCCCAAATGATGAGCTATAAGAATGCACCACCCCCAGGCGTGGTGGCTCACGCCTATAATCCCAGCACTCGGGAGGCAGAGACAGGAGGATTGCTGAGTTCAAGGCTTGCCTGGGCTACATAGTGAGCTCAGAGCCAGCCTGAACTACAAAGCGAGACCCTGTCTCAAAACAAAACAAAACAAAACAAAAGAATGCACCACCATCCTGGGTACTTCCTTTGTTCTTAGTCTATACACCCTACAGACATTGTGAAAAGTCTCACATACAGGACCTCAGGAATGAATGAATGCCAGCCAGAGTATGATTACTTCAGCCTTAAATTTCATCATCTGTGAATCATGGCTCCTCGTCATTCCTCTCCTACTGAAGTAGATACCTGTTGAGTTATTTGGTCAGTATACAGTTATTTTTTTTTTCTCCTCAAAACTGCCCCCATTTTGGGCTAGGGATTTGGCTTACCAGCACCACCCCTGGCAAATGCAAGGTCCTGAGTTTGATCCTTAGTACCAAAAAAAAAAAAAAAACACCACAAAAAACCTACTTCCTTTTCATTCTTCAGTCAAACAGATACTAAATTTCCTCTTAAACTCTTGTGGGAAAAACAACTAATAAAATAGAAAGCTAAAGCCCAATAGGATTGCCAAGTTTGAGATCAGGATTACCAGATTGAATCTGGCAATTTAGTGAGGCACTATTTCAAAATTAAGGGAAAAAAAGGGTAGGGCTGTAACTGAGATCTATCCTCAGTATCAGGAAAATAAATAAATAAGGAAAGCTCAGTCTGAGAGCTCTGAGGGCTGGGAGGAGCACTGGGAAAAGTCCTGCAGCAGATTCAGCAGCACTTCCCACAGGAAGTGACATCCAGAGGGAGTTCTGGGGGAGAAGGACAGATTCCAGGAGAGTCTGGAGCGATACCAACCTGTCGAGGAACTGACAGTGCTTAAGTGTGGCCCTCAAACAATGTGTGTGCCAAGGGAGGTGGTAAGTACAAGAGACCCCAGTAAAGCTGGGAAAGACTACAGGTCCTGATCATGCAGGGCTTTGTCGTAGAGTGGAAGAATTCAGGCTTTATCTGAAAGGAGGGAGTCATTAAGGATTAAGAAGGAGGATTAAGAAGCTAGATAACACCCTGTTTGCATCTGGGCAGGAGAAATTTTTCTCTGTCAGCAGAGCCCTAAAGGCACTGGTTCCTTCCCTGGAAACAACTCCCAGTGAGGCACTGTGTCTGGGATGTGGTGGGATAGTCCTTGGGTTTATCCTCCTTTGTGCCAGTTACTCTCCAGTATAATCTCCAGAGAAAGGCACTGTTCTTTTCCCCACTTTTCAAAGAGGAACCATGACTTGCCCAGGCCCACATTTCCAACTCTAAACTCCCAGTTTCAGCTCTCCATTGCCATCAAACAACTTTTGGGGAAGGCACAGAGACCTTCGGTAGTTAACCCTAAAAGTGGCCCTTGAACACCATGACTGTCCCTTCTGATGAGTCCACAGTGGCTTCCTTTCTCTCCTCACCAAGGGATTTCTCCACTGCTGAATCCGACTTTGACTTAAGGTCAAGAAGACCTGGCTGTATCTGAATCCAGGCAGCCTCCAGCAGAAGTTTCCTTCCTTCCTTCCTTTCTTTCAGTCTTTTGAGATAGGGTCTCAATGGTCTTCAGCTCACTATGTAGTCCAGGCTGGCCTTTTTTTTTTTTTGCTTTTTGGAGACAGGGTCTCGCTTTGTAGTTCAGGCTGGCCCTGAGCTCACTATGGTGCCCAGGCAAGCCACCGCAAACTCAGCAATCCTCCTGTCTCTGCCTCCCGAGTGCTGGGATGACAGGCAGGCGTGAGCCACCATGTCCGGCATTGTGGTATGCGGCATTGATTGTTGGTGGGCGTGTCTCCACACCCAGCATTATATGTGGTTACTGGGGATCGAACTCAGGTCCTTGCGCTTGCGAGGCAGGTGCCGAAACCACTGAGCTAACCCTCCGGCCCCGGGCTGGCCTTTTTCTTTTCTTTTTTTTTTGAGACAGGGTCTCACTTTGTAGTTCAGGCTAACTCTGAGCTCACTATGTAACCCAGGTGAGCGTTGAACTCAGTAAGTCTCCTGCCTTGGCCTCCTGAGTGCTGGGATTACAGTCATGCCCTACCACACTTCATGTTTATTTATTTCTTTGTGGATTGAACTCAGAACCTTTGTGCTGAACTACTGAGCTACATCTCTAGGCCACATGTATGTATGTGTGTGTATTTTTATTTTATTTTATATTTTTGAGACAGAGTCTGACTAAATCACTAAATAGTCCAGGCTAGGCTCAAATGCATTATACTCTTGGGACTTCATCTATGTAACACCAGTGAGGATGGTGGCACATGCCTGTGATCCAGCAATCTAGGAAGTTAAGGTAGGACAATCATAAGTTAGAGCCTTGTCTGGGCAATTTAGCTACTTAGTGAAACCCTGCCTCAAAAGTTGTAAAGAGAGGGGCTGGAGATTTAGCTCAGTGGTTCTGAGACGGCCTAGCAAACACAAGGTCCCTAGTTCCATCGGTAACCACATATAATGATATGATATTGGGTGTGGTGACTCACGCCCACCAGCAATCAGTACCACACCCACAATGCTGGACGTGGTGGCTCACGCCTGTAATCCCAGCATTTGGGAGGCAGAGGCAGGAGGATTGCTGAGTTCAAGGCTTGCCTGGGCTACATAGTGAGCTCAGAGCCAGCCTGAACTACAAAGCCAGACCCTGTCTCAAAATAAAAAAGTTGTAAAGAGAGCTGGGAGTGTAGCTCAGTATGAAGGCCCTGGATTCAATTTTCATGACTGGAGGAAAAAAAGGAAAGAGAAGAGAAGAGAGGAGAAGGGAAGAGAAGAGAGAAGACAGGAGGAAATGATAAAAGGAAAAGAAAGAAAAGAGAAACAAGATGTGTAAAACCCCACCTGGCTGCAAAGTTTCTTTCCCAGTCCAAATACCAGGTTTCTGTCTGCTAATGTGACTCTGTATCCCCATCCTAGCTCTAAGGACTCGAGTTTCTATCTCCATGTTTTCCTTTGAAACATTCTCTTTTCAAACCCAATGTATGCCATCCATCCACTAATTTCTGCCCATCTATCCTCATTTCTTCCGGCTGCCGATGCCAGCGTGGGCCACATTCTAACCACCTCATAGCTTCTCTGGTCCTTCTGCCTTCTCTGTCAGACAAGATCCTATTCATCCTATGGTCTTGCCTGAGTCCAATCTTTTTTTTTTTTTCCTTTTTGAGACAGGGTCTCGCTTTGAAGTTCAGGCTGGCTCTGAGCTCACTATGTAGTCCAGGCAAGCCTTGAACTCAGCAATCCTCCTGCCTCTACCTCCCGAGTGCTGGGTTTACAGGTTTGAGCCACCACGCCCGGCTTTTTTTTTTTTTTTTTTGAGACAGGGTCTCACTTTGTAGTTCAGGCTGGCCCTGAGCTCACTATGCAGCCCAGGCAAACCTCAAACTCAGCAATCCTCCTGTCTCTGCCTCCCAAGTGCTGGGATTACAGGCATGAGCCACCGTGCCCAGCACTCTGAGTCCACTCTTAAAAGCAGCACCCCCACACACACCCCGGAGTTGGCACCTGGAGGAAGTGGTCTGACTTCCATATAGGACTCTCTCTCTCTGGTACCTGGATACTAGTCAGACCCAGGGTCTTTGGACTGAGCTATGTCCTCAGGCCTTTAATTTGGATGGTAGATGCTGGGAGTTAAACCTAGACCCTTTGCACTAAGCTAAATCCCCAGAATATTTTTTATTTATTTATTTATTTATTTTTTGAAACAGACTTGCTACATTCCTAAATTGCCCAGGCTGAGCTCAAACTTGCCATCCTCGTGCTTCAGCCTCCTGAATGCCAGGATTACAGACATACACTACCACAGCCAGCCCTTATACCTTCTATAAAGGGCTCTCCAACTGTCTTGAGTTCACATTTAGAAGCTAACAGAGACCTATATGGAAGTCAGATAAATTTGGGTTCATTGCAGTTGGTCACTTACTGGGATATACCTATCTTTTGAACCTCAAAAATTAGGTAAATATGGGGGGCCAGAGGGTTAGCTCAGTGGTTCAGGTGCCTGCCTAGCAAGTGCAAGGTCCTGAGTTCAATCCCTGGTAACCACATATAATGCTGGGTGTGGAGACTCACACCCACCAGCCATCAATACCACATACCACAGTGCTGGGCGTGGTGGCTCATGCCTGTAATCCCAACACTCGGGAGGCAGAGACAGGAGGATTGCTGAGTTCGAAGCTTGCCTGGGCTACATAGTGAGCTCAGGGCCAGCCTGAACTACAAAGCGAGACCCTGTCTCCAAAAGGAAAAAAAAAAAAGAGAGAGAAGGCCAGAAATTTAGCTCAGTGATTCTAGTGCCTGCCTAGCCAGTGCAAGGTCCCTGGTTTGATCCCTGGTACAACATACAACAATGCTGGGCATGGTGATTCATGCCCACCAGCAATCAGTACCACACACCACAGTGCCGGGCGTGGTGGCTCACACTTGTAATCCCAGCATTTGGGAGGCAGATGCAGGAGGATTGCTGAGTTCAAGGCTTGCCTGGGCTACACAGTGAATGAGCTCAGGGCCAGCCTGAACTACAAAGCCAGACCCTATCTCAAAAAAAAAAAAAAAAAAAGAGAGAGAGAGAAGAAAGAATTCAGGCTGACCTTGAACTCACAGGCTAGCCTGGAACTTGTGATCTTCCTGCTTCAGCTTCTCAAGTGCTAGGATCACAGATGTGCACCACCATGTCTTTATAATAGAGTATACTGTAGCTGGGTGTAGTGGTGTTTGTCTATGATCCCAGAACTCTGGGAGGTTGAAGCAGAAAGATCACTAGTTCAAACTCAGCCTGGGCAACTTAGTGACTTAGCAAGAATTTCACAATAGGGCCGGAGGGTTAGCTCAGTGGTTCCAGCGCCTGCCTCGCAAGCGCAAGGTCCTGAGTTCGATCCCCGGTAACCACATATAATGCTGGGCATGGAGACACGCCCACCAACAATCAACACCGAATACCACAATGCCGGACGTGGTGGCTCACGCCTGTAATCCCAGCACTCAGGAGGCAGGGACAGGAGGATTGCTGAGTTCGCGGTGGCTTGCCTGGGCACCATAGTGAGCTCAGGGCCAGCCTGAACTACAAAGCAAGACCCTGTCTCAAAAAGCAAAAAAAAAAAAAAAAAGAACTTCACAATAAAAAAGTAAAAATTAGGCACAGGGATTTAGCTCAGTGGTTCCAGCATCTGCCTTATAAGCACAAGGTCCTGAGTTTGATCCCCAGTACCACATACCACAATGCCGGGCCTGGTGGCTCAAGCCTGTAGTTCCAGCCCTTGAGAGGCAGAGGCAGGAGGATTGCTAAGTTCCAGGCTTGCCTGGGCTACATAGTGAGCTCAGTGCCAGCCTGATCTACAAAGTGAGACCCTGTCTCAAAGAAAAAGAGCTGGGGATGGAGCTCATGTAGTTCATTCCCAAATACCACAGTAACAGACAAACAAATCCTGTAATCTCAATTTGGGGGAAACTGAGATAAGAGGATTGCAAGTTCTAGGCTAGCCTGGCTACACAGCGAGACTGTGGAAAGAAGGAAAGAAAAAGGAAAAGGAAAGGAAGGAGAGAAGATGGGGGGAGCAGTTAGAGTAACAAAACTTTGCATCCCTGAGGACTGTCCCTTGCTAGCTTCTCATTCTAACACACATACAAGTCAGAGCCTAGAGTGAGATCCAGGGAGGTCTAGAATGCTGCTGGCTTTCCTGGCCCTCTCCCGGGCTGCCCTCCACACTCCCCTGGAGATACATTTGGGTGCCATGTGGCTCTTTTTTCTTCTTCTTCTTCTTCTTTTTGGCTCTTCTTTTCTTAGCAGGAAGCCATTGGAAAGGAGACCCCAGAAAGGACCTTCTCAGGCTGAAGGGAGGAGGGTGTTGTATGGAAGTCTGGAAATTTGTTCTTAACACCAGCTGTGCACAGAATAATCAGGAAAATTTTCACATCCCTTGAGCAAAGACTTAAGGCAAAACCCAGGATTGAGAAATAGAACTGAGTGAAACAAAGGCCAAAAGTCCTTGGGGACAGGGCCAGAGAGGGAGGGCTTTTTTTTTTTTTTTTTTTAAACTGAAGAGACTCAGTGTTTTTTGTAAGCAATTCCACCTGGAGAGCTAAACTGCCAGTCCCCTCCCAGCTCTCCAGGGGACCAGACTCCTATCAGTCAACTCTGGAGTCACCGCTCACACAGCCCTCTTCTTCCACGTTGGGGAACCCTGGGGAATTCAGCACATCTTCCTGGAGACTGGCTTTTTGACTTTTTTCTTTCGTTGTTCTCCAGATTTAACCCACAGGCTTCACACTGTCCATCTTTCTCTTCTTTTCTCTCTTCTTTTCTCTCTCTCTTCCTTCCTTCTTTCCTTCTTCCCTTTCTTCCTTCCTTCCTCCCTCACTTCCTCCCCCTCTCTTTCTCTATCACTCTCTTTCTTTATTTCAAAATAATAGTCCAGCCTTGTCTTGGACTCACTGTATAGCCCAGGCCGGCCTCAAATTTATATCAATCCTCCTGTTTCAGCCTCCTGAGTGCTGTGATTATAGACCTGCACTACCATTCTTTTTTTTTTTTTTTTTGAGACAGGGTCTTGCTTTTAGTTCAGGCTGGCCCTGAGCTCACTGTGTAACCCTGGCAAGCCTGGAACTCAGCAATTCTCTTGTCTCTGCCTCCTGAGTGCTGGGATTACAGGCGTGAGCCACCATGCCCGGCAGTGTGGTCTGTGGTATTTTGATTGGTGGTGGGCGTGAGTCACCACGCCCAGCATTGTATGTGGTTACTGGGGATCGAACTCAGGACCTTGCCCTTGCGAGGCAGGTGCTGGAACCACTGAGCTAAATCTCCAGCCCTGCACTACCATTCTTGTATCCCCTTGGAGAGGTACAAAGTAAGGTCAGAAAGTGAGTCAGAAGGGAGGGACTGGAGGCTCCTGGAAGCTGAGGCTGACTGAATGACCTTGGGGCACTAGCCCAGGTTGGTGCAGGATTCTGGGGAGTTAAGGAGAAGAATCTGGGTAGGAGGAGAACTACCAGAGAGGCATACAATTGAACACACATATATTAAATTTTTAGTGAAGCATGGTGGCACATGCCTGTATATAATCCCAGCACTGAGAAGGTTGAGACAGGAGGATCACAAGTTCCAGGCCAATCAGGGATGCATAATGAGACCTTGTACAACAACAAAAAAGTGTGTTCTTGTGTGTGAGTTGATATTTGTGAACCATACAGGAAAAAAATGCACATACCACATGGACTTAATATATGTTAGCACTATGTAAATTTTTCTGGGGTGGGAGAGTTAAGACAGGGTTTGCTATATGACCCTCACTGGCCTCAGACTCATGGTGATCCCCTGCCTTAGCCTTCTGAGTACCAGGATTACACGTGGCTGAACCAACATGCTCGGCACAAAAAACTTTTTATATAGAATTTCTCTTTCTTGTGGTTGTTCACACAGCAAGACTTTAAAAACAAACAAAAAAGATGTCTCCATTTTCTCTCTTTCTCTCCTCCCTCCTTTTCTTCTTGCTCTTTTGGGGAGGAATACTGGGTACTGAATTCAGCTACTGTGCCTGTCACTAAGCTCCACCTGTAACTGCTTTTTTTTTTTTTTTTTTTTTTGCTGTACCATGGGCCATTGTGCTTCCAAGGTAAGCATGGTAACACATGAGCTAAATCCTGGGCCTACCTGTAACCTCTGCATACATTTTCCTCAGTCATTTCCAAGTGAGTTATGGACATTTTCATCTAAACACTTAGCAGACTTCTCCAAAACACAAGGACATTCTTCTACATAACCACAGTACTGTCTAAAAATAACTTTGGGGCCAGAGGATGTAGTTCAGTGGTGCTATGTCTGCCTGGCAAACACAAGGTACTAAGTTCAGTTCCTGGTACAAAAATAAAAATAACTTCTTCATATCTAATGCTTCTTCCAAATTCAAATTTCTTTAAAACATCTTTAGTAGAAGAATGATACATTGGTCCTTGTATCTTATTTATCTATTTAATTATGAGATAGGATCTTATCATGTTAGCCTGATTACCCTTCCAACTCAGAATCCCCCTGCCTCACCCTCCCAAGCAGCTGGGACTACAGGAACATACAGGTTCCCCATGACTTTTATATATGTCTCAGAATCTAGAATGCTCCCTGTTGGTCTCAAGGATTTAGCTCAATGGTTCTGGTTCCTGCCTCACAAGTGTAAAGTTGTGAGTTCAGTCCCTGACACCAAAAAAACCTTTTTAAATAAATAGAATGCTCCTTACCTCAAGTGTTCTATAGCATTTAACCCCTCCCACACCCCATACTGGGGATTAAACTCAGGGATTTTGCACTGAGCTCTATCCACAGCTGTTTTTATTTATTCATTCTTTTTTAGTTTTTGAGACAGGCTCTCACTTTTGAAGTTCAGAGTGGCCCTGAACTCACTATGGAGCCGAGGCTGGCCTCGAACTCACAGCAATCCCTCCGCCTCTGCCTCCCGAATTCTGGGATTACAGGCATGAACCATCACACCTGGCAGTTCTTTTTATTTTTCTGAAACAAGGTCATCGTGATTAGCTAATTTGCCCAGTTGAAGTTGAGCTCAGAATCCTTCTCCACAATTTCCCAGAATGCTGGGATTATAGGTGTGCACCACCATACCCAGCAGCATTTAATTTTTTTTTTTGAGACAGGGTCTTGCTTTGTTTAGGCTGGTCCTGAACTCACTATGTAGCCCAGGCAAGCCTTGAACCCAGCAATCCTTCTGCCTCTGCCTCCCAAGAGTTGGGATTATAGGCATGAGCCACCACACCTGGTATTAAGCAGCATCTAATTTTTTAAGCAAGTGGGCCACTTATTCTTTTTTTTTTTTTTGGTGGTACTGGAGATTGAACTCAGGTCCTTATGCTTGCAAGGTAGGCATGGTAACACTTGAGCTAAATACCCAGCACAATGGGCCAGTAATTCTGAGAATACCCTATGTTCTGTAATTGACTGATTCTTACTTGTGGTGTCATTTAATCTCTACTTCCATTTTTTTTTTTTTTTGAGACAGGGTCTCACTTTGTAGTTCAGGCTGGCCCTGCGCTCACTATGTAGCCTAGGCAAGCCTCGCACTCAGCAGTCCGCCTGTCTCTGCCTCCCGAGTGCTGGGATTACAGTCGTGAGCCACCAGGCCCGGCCATTTTTTTTTTTTTTTAATATAGGCTCTCACTTTGTAGTTCAGGCTGTCCTTGAGCTCACTATGTAGCTCGGGCAAGCCTCGAACTCAGCAATCCTTCTGCCTCTGCCTCCCGAGTACTGGGATTAAAGGTTTGAGCCACCACAGCCGGTATTGTTGTATGTGTTTGCCAGGGATCCAACCAGGGACTTTGTGTTTACTAGGCAGGCACCAGAACCACTGAGCTAAATCTCCAGCCCCTACTTTTTTTTTTTTTTTTTTTTTGCTTTTTGAGACAGGGTCTCGCTTTGTAGTTCAGGCTGGCCCTGAGCTCACTATGGAGCCCAGGCAAGCTGCCGCGAACTCAGCAATCCTCCTGTCTCCGCCTCCTGAGTGCTGGGATTACAGGTGTGAGCCACCAAGTCCGGCATTGTGGTATGCGGTGTTGATTGTTGGTGGGCATGTCTTCAGGCCCAGCATTATATGTGGTTACTGGGGATCGAACTCAGGTCCTTGCGCTTGCGAGGCAGGTGCCGGAACCACTGAGCTAACACTCCGGCCCTACTTTTGTTGTTTTTGAGACAGAGTCTTGCTATGTATTACAGCTGGCCTTGCACTCACTATTCAGCCCAGGTTGGCCTTAAACTCACAGCAATCCTCCTGCCTCAGCCTCCCAATGGTTAGGATCACAGGTGTCCACCACCATGCCTAGCCTGAATTAAAGTTTTTTGTTGTTGTTGTTGTTGTTTTTTTTTTTTTTTGCTTTTTGAGACAGGGTCTCGCGTTGTAGTTCAGGCTGGCCCTGAGCTCACTATGGTGCCCAGGCAAGCCGCCACGAACTCAGCAATCCTCCTGTCTCTGCCTCCCGAGTGCTGGGATTACAGGCATGAGCCACCACGTCCGGCATTGTGGTATGCGGTGTTGATTGTTGGTGGGCGTGTCTCCACGCCCAGCATTATATGTGGTTACCGGGGATCAAACTCAGGTCCTTG
>PVIC010019112.1:0-30439 GCA_004025085.1 Thryonomys swinderianus | reverse complement strand
ACTTTATAAAAAGGTCCTGTGTAGATGTGATATATATATTCTGTAAAAATAACTTGTGACAACTTGCTAATTGTGCTAATTGTGTGAGGTTTCCTAAAAACCCCCAGACAAGTCAGTAAGGTTGCTGAACTGGTTGCACTGGTTGCCAAGTACAGTGATTTCCTGAAGAGCTTAAGGGGACATAGCTCACATAATTAACTGGTAAGCTAATCAATAGGGCTGTTCCTACCAAGGATTTCCTATTCCCCCCCTCTACCAATGACCACCTGATAAATATGATAGATCAAACTGTTAGCCAATTACTAGAAGATTTAGGTCCCCCTCCCGTGTGTAACCTGAAATGCCCTTAAAAGGGGCCGGTAGCCATTCTTCAGGGTCTCCAACCCAATATTGGTAGACCCACTGCATGCTGTGCTAATAAAAGTGCCCTTGTTCATTACATGCATGTGTTTGTCTTCCTCAGGATAGCACGATCCAGACATTACAGGTAATAAAACAAGTCCTTCAAAACCAGATGACACTAGAAATTTTCACTACAGCCCAAAGGGGGATGCGATTGTAAAAGCTGAATGTTGTGTATACATCCCTGATCCATCCACAAATATTTCAACTATTGTTCAAGACATCAAATTATTATAGGTAGAAAAGCCAGCTAGACATATATAGGCAGATAGATAGGTCTGGCCCTTAAAAGAAAACCAAAAAACCAACTTGGAGGTTACTGCTGCCAGAGAAAAGCTACCCCACCCATACAAGATAAATAGCTCATTGAAATTCCAAACAAGGAGCCATCAGATATTCTAAAGAAGGCTCCAACCTCCTGGGGTGAAAGGCTGACACCCTAACCCACTTCCCCGGAAAAGAGTCAAAGTCAAAATTCCTGTCTGATTGTTTAATTCCTCACTGTACTCATTGGTTAATTGTAACCTGTCCACTTTTCGAATCTTATTGGTAGCCCCCTATTTCAGACCCGCCTCACCTCGGGGCTTTGCTCCATAAAAGCCCTCTAAAAAGTGAGGTAGGGGGGTTACCCGCTTTCTGGGCCCCCCTCCTGTCTCTCTTAAGGCAGGAGCTTTCTCTCTCAATAAAATTTTCCTACTCAAACCTCCGTCATTCCTAAAATTCATTCTTCAATTTTTAGAGAACACGAACTCGCATTTCAGGTGGGGAGTTAGGCCTTAACTCTCCTGCGTCATATGTATTTTTCAGTACTAGGGATTGAATTCAGACCCTTGTACTTCCAAGGTAGGTTAAGTATCACTTGTGCTAAGTCCCTGGCCTTCTATTGCATTTTTAAAGATCTATGAATTTAGGAGTGCATAGCTAAGAAGGGGAAAAAATTGTATTCATGGGTAAATTTCTTTGTCTTGAGGCTGCATGTTTTTAAAAAACAAAGTTTTTAAATTACAATTTTTGTTGTCTCCTTCTACATCAATTTTTTCTATTCTACTTCAGGGTGAGCCAGAGTTTGTCAAGCAATCATAGGAGTTGACGAAAGGATCCAGAGCCTTAAAATGTTGAGTTTTACTCTGAATAAGATAGCGTGTCATTGCAGAGTACTGATTAGAGGAGTGGCATGTTGTGCATTAAGTTTTTAAAGGATTGACTTATATTGAGGATGAGTTACAATGTGATAAGAATGAGAATAGAAAGTCTCATAGGAGATTCCTATAATACTGCTAGTAGATGAGGATGAAGGCTTAGAACACTGTGAGAACAGTGCAGGAGTGGAGAAGTAGGAGGATTCTGGGGATATTTTCATGATAAACCAACAAGATTTCCTATAGTGTGAAGATGAACTATAATAGAAAGTAGAGTCCAGTTTTAGGCCTGGAATCATCTAGACAAATTGAGAGAATGAATTAATGTAGAAGGTTAGGGCATGGCCACTTGGCTGGGCAAGTGGGCATAACCTGTTATCACAGAGATCCAGAACATGCACAGAAAATCAGTTGGCAAAGCCTTGTCGTGGACAAATCACAAAGTGCTACCTTCAGTTCTCATGAAAAATCAAGCAGTGTTTTTGATAGGATGGGCTAGTTTTGAAATTAGCCTGAGGCATGGAAGATATAAAAGATAGGGACCATTAACCTCACCCCTACTGTGCTCTTTCAAGGTGCTCCGCTCACCCTGTGCAGGTACTTCTTTGCCCACTGTGATTGGTTCACACCCACTCTGCAGAGTATATTTCTTTTTCCTAACTTTAAAACTTAATAAATCCAAAAACTCACTACATTTTGCACTTGTCTTGGCCAATTCTTTGTTCAGGATGAAAGAAACCTAGAAAGCACCTCTAAAATGAGTCCTCAGCACCCTAGGACCTGTTAACAGAATGGTCTGGAACTCACAGTAAAGGATGTACTTCTGGAATGTGCATGGCTCTGTGGATACAGGCTGAGAGTGTCATTCATTCTCTCGAACACTCTCAGGCAGCATAAGCACACTGTAGGATGAGCCTGTCTGAATTTCACATTTCCCTTCTGGAAAGGCAAGTTTCCTCTCTCAGAATACTTTGCTACATTCATAACTTTACCAAAGGGCACATGCAAATTCAGGCATTCCAATTTTGAAAAAAAAAGTTAATGAAACTATCTAGTGATTCTGTAATGAATATTGTAAGAGTAACCATTTCTCTTGATCATTGCCATGGAAAAAGTTGACAGATCTTGGCTCTTCCAGAATCTGGAATTATCTAGAAATTTGCTTATACAATGAAAATGGAAAGGAGAGCTCTGTGGTCAGCTGTGTTGGATCTCTGTAACAGCCTTGACCATGGCCCATCTCCCCAGTCCTGTTCTTATCAGACAGGGATCTCAGGAACTTCTTTCTAGATCTTTGCTGTCCTGAACAAAAACTGAACAAGAGACACAGAAAAGACAATAAGGGTGTAGATTTATTGAACAGGAAGAAAATATACTCTAAGGGTGAGCGAATGCTAGTGAAGAATGCTCTCAGTGTCCTCAAAGATAAAGAGGACTTTACTATCCAGAATTAACTGGTTTGGCTACCACCTCATATAAATATGGCATTGAGACAACTGTCCTATCAAAAACTCACTTGGCCCCTCACTAGATGTGGATAAAGGATCAGGAGCATTGACTTTTCATTGGTTGTGAAAGAAGATGTAGGCTTTTAAAAAATAAAATGGAGTATTACTCTGCCATAAAGAATGATAAATTTGAGTCCTTTATATGCAAATGGATATTCCTTAAGGACATACTCATAAGTGAAACAAATAGGACACAGATGCATAAACACCATATCTTTCCTCCAGTGTGAGGAAGAGAAAGGGTAAATGAGTTCTAAAATGTATATAGGTACTATGAAATAGTAAGAAAATATCCAAAGGGAAAAGGGTAAGTCAAGAAGGGAAAGAAAAAATTTGATGATTAAGAAAAGGAAACAATGAATCACTTCTCAGCCTTTTGGCTAAGATCAAGTGAAGAAAAGGAAACAATGGGCCAGAGATTTAGCTCAGTGGTTCTAGTGCCTGCCTTGCAAGCTCAAGGTCCTGAGTTTGATCCCTGGTAACCACATATAATGCTGGGCGTGGTGACTCACACCCACCAGCAATCAATACCACATACCACAGTGCCAGGGGTGGTGGCTCACGCCTATAATCCCAGCACTCGGGAGGCAGAGATAGGAGGATTGCTGAGTTCGAGGTTTGCCTGGGCTACATAGTGAGCTCAGGCCAACCTGAACTACAAAGCGAGACCCTGTCTCAAAACAAACAAACAAACAAACAAAAAAAGGAGACAAAGTTTATGTATACAGAGGGGGGCAATTTGAGGGGTGAGGGGAATGGGAAAAAAAGAGAATTAAGTCATGTCAGGTACTGATACAAATTCTCAGTGTCGATTGTCATCACAATGTATATATAAAATGTACCAATAAAATCAACTTTTCAAAAAGAAGGATTAGGAAAAACATCTTCTGATTGATCCTGTGAACAGCACCTGATTCAAATGAAGGACTAGAAATTGTGCTTTTCTACCTTGTCCCATGGACAATGCCCAGGAACCCTAAACCTAGGCACTCTGGATTCTGTATTCTGTGCATGTCTTATTTTTTAAGGAAACATTTTCCTCAACTGGTTAGCGATGTGTTTCCATGATTTCTGGTACATTCTGTCTAGCAGACTGGCCAACTTGCCATAGCCCTAATCTCCCACCTCACTGTGTTTTCAAGACCAAATCTTAAAAAGAATCATCTATCAGCAAGAGAAAAGGGAAGCAGAAGATTACTATTCTTAATAGTTATTCTTTGAAGTATTACAACTGCTTTCTGTAAGTCACATGAGATGGGAGACTCCTTAATTTGGAGAAAAATGGAGGTGATCTCACAAGAATTCTGTACTAGCTGTCCACTGTGATTAACGTCCATAAGAAAAGAACTCTAGTTAACTGAACATACTCTCATCTACTGCCTCAACAACCTTTCTACAAATGAGCCTGTCAAGCAGTTTATTCACCATCTGAATGCATGACCACTGACAACTTGCATCACTTCCTGATAATAATTTTGGCATAAATACCAAATAATCCTTCTAAATGTGATATAAAAATATATGCCCTTGTAGATGCAAAGACTCATTTACACCTTGAATTTAGAAATTTATCCTGGAACTCAGCCACCAGTAACAGGTCTTTATTCATGCAGTAATAAACTGTATGATTCTGTGAACAGAACTGTTGCACCTATTTCAAAAAGCAAGCCAAATGTCACATTTCACCATTGATTCACTAGTTATCCATTGACCTTACATTTGCTAAAAGAACCAGTTGATCCGCATATGAACAAAGTAGAACAAGAACAAAAAAAAAAAAACAAAGACATTTCCTCTCAAATGTTGTATATTCACACAGTACAATATTTGAATTTCAGAAAAAGGTAACCTCATATATAGTGAATAAAACTAAAGTAGTATTGATACTGTCAACATTATACCATGATGATAAAATTTATCATGAACCTGGGTGTGGTGGTGCACACCTGTACCCAGACTCTTGGCAGGCTGAGGCAAAAGACTCCAGTGAGTTCAAGGTCAGCCTGTGTGGCATAATGAGTTCAAGGCTAGCCTCGACTACATAGTGAGACTCAAAAAAAAAAAATAGTGATCTCCATAATGAAACCAGAATTAGTCACATTTTAGAACAAAACAAAAAGCAGAGTAGATTTGACAAGGTATAAACAACTATGGTGTCTCTCGAAACACAAGCTTTGGCCAGTGTTTGGGTTTTACTCAATGCCAAACACATGAAGTATAAATAGTATCATAGTTTACAAAGTGAATAAGAAGCACGAACTATCATGGAGAGATCTTCTGAGAAAACTGGGACTGGAATTTACGAAAGATCAATTACAACAGAGGAAGAAAAATATGTAACTGCCCACAAAATTCCACAAAAAGAATTCTGAAACAGTCCAGTGGATACACAAGTAGAACATCACAAGACCCTCCTAACAAAAAAGCAAAAACATCAAGATACCAAGAATGTCCTTAAAAAAGACAGGAAAACAAAATAAATATGCTATCACTGTAAGTAATACTTGTATATGGAACATCCTATTTTCACAGGCAAAATGGCCTTAGGTATAATAATTGAAGTAAAAAAATTTTTATTGTAGTTTTATTTGTTTTCATTGTACTTCATATAGTGATTTATCTTGTTTGTAGATTTTGCAAACAGTTGATGTTGAACATGTTATTTATTATAAAAACTCAATATATAATAAAAATTTAATACTTTATTTCACTGATATTTTACTTTCCTATTAAATAAACATTGTATAAGAGTAATGAAATTAAAATAATTCATTCATAGAAATACTCCTAAAAATAATAAACGTGGGTGTTATATACCTACCTTATGCATTGTTTTTTTCGTTGAGACAGGTTCTCGCTTTGTACTTCAGGCTAGCTCTGAGCTCACTATGCAGCCCAGGCAAGCCTCGAACTCAGCATCCTGTGTTTGCCTCCCGAGTGCTGGGATTACAGGCATGAGCCACCATGCCTGGCACTGTGGTATGTGGTATTGATGGCTGGTGGGCATGAGTCTCCACACCCAGCATTGTATGTGGTTACTAGGGATCGAACTCAGAACCTTGCGCTTGTGAGGCAGGCGCCGGAATCACTGAGCTAACCCTCTGGCCCATTTTTTTTTTTAAGAAAATTTAACCTCAGGATGAAGAAACCCAGAAAACCCAGACTCAGAAAATTGCAACTGACTGTTTGCTTTCAAATATTGTGCACAGTTCACCACCTCCTCCTTGATCAACTTGAATATGCAGGAAGGAAGTTTGATGCAAATAATGGAAATATAAAACACAGTAAGATGAGCTGTAAGAAGTTATAAAAGTACATTCTAGAAAATCTCAGCAAGGATTCCAGAGCCAAATAGCTTAAAACCAGATCTTTCTCTTCCACTTCTGACTATACAGCATACAGCACAAGGGAAATTATTTAACCTTACTGTTGCTTGAATTTTTCTCATCTGTTAAATGGGAATAATTTTAATATATACCTTATGGAGTTGTTATGACAAACACATGTTAAGCAACAGCTACATTTGGATGATGAAGAAAAAGTTCAAGAAATACTTCAAGGAAGAGGTGGCAATATAAGAATGGGTAGAGGGCCGGAGGGTTAGCTGTGGTTCCAGTGCCTGCCTTGCAAGCTAAAGGTCCTGAGTTTGATCCCTGGTAACCACATACAATGCTGGGCATGGATACTCACGCCCACCAGCCATCAATACCACATACCACAGTGCCAGGTGTGGTGGCTCACTCCTGTCATCCCAGCACTCAGGAGGCAGAGACAGGAGGATTGCTGAGTTCGAGGCTTGCCTGGGCTATATAGTGAGCTCAGAGCCAGCCTGAACTACAAAGCGAGACCCTGGCTCAAAATAAAAAAAGAATGGGTAGAGTCAATCAGTAGATGTCAATTCAGGGGAATCCTCCAAATGGAAAATATAATTAGTTGGGGGAAGCGGACCGGGCTGGGGCATTGTCCTAAACCAGGGGTCTGCTCTCTGGGAGCTGCCCTTAGTCATCTTGGGAGGGGCTTGCTCCCTCACAAGGAAAACTATCTTCATTTTGCCCCGGGCCTCTCCCTACCTCACCCTAAGGGAAGTATTGTGAGAGACAAAAACTTGTCCTTGAGAGTTACAGCTAGTCTTTAGCATAAGAAACCTGTAAACTGCCTAGGAGGAAGTTTAGTAGATTCTTAGATGTTCCCTGGCAGATACCTTTATCTCTGCATTAAGACTGTGCTAACCCTCAATGCTTTGTTTTTTTATTTTTTTATTTTTTTATTTTTATTTTTGAGACAGGGTCTCACTTTGTAGTTCAGGCTGGTCCTGAGCTCACTATGTAGCCCAGGCAAGCCTCGAACTCAGCAATCCTCCTGCCTCTGCCTCCCGAGTGCTGGGATTACAGGCGTGAGCCACCGCATCCGGCAATGCTTTGTTATTACTCACCTTATTGATTGTAAAATTTTTGATTGTGGGCACACCCTACCTAGAAATACTATAAAAGAGCACTGTAAAATAAACTCAGGGTTCTGCTCAGTATTGACTGAGAGGCCCTCCTGATCCCATCTTTGTCTGTCATGTGTTTTTTTTTTTTTGAGACAGGGTCTCGCTTTGTAGTTCAGGCTGGCCCTGAGCTCACTATGTAGACCAGGCAAGCCTCGAACTCAGCAATCGTCCTGTCTCTGCCTCCCGAGTGCTGGGATTACAGGTGTGAGCCACCACGCCTGGCTGTTTTGTGTTTTTCTTAATCCTCACCCCCTGACTCAGGTACCATCCGATTTTGCTGATTTTGCCAGCTGGCTCCAGCAATTAGTATAGGCTCAGTGAGTCACTTCCTTCCCTCCATTTTACTATAAACAACAACCAACAGTTATTCCTGCTTCTATTATTCTAAGAGAGGTAGAAAATAAAATAACAGGGAGATCGCTACTGCCCTAGGTGAGAACACATGCATGAGGGAAGATTTAGTGGGAGGTGCCTAAGGAGAGGTATCTGACTTTTAAATTCTGAAAGCCTGAATTATTGGTCCTCTTTCTTCTGTTGATGTTGCTGCCTTTGATCTGTGCAGTGCTTTTCTGTCACTTCAGCACCTTTCTTCATTTGTGTTAGACCATTTTGGGCACAGACTGGCCCTGAACACAACTTCTATGATCTTTAAGAAACATAGCTGCTCACTACTTACTACTGGGTGTACTCTTGGCAATTCTGTCCTTACTGTACACAAGAACCTGGGCTATTATTGGCCCATTCAACTATAATAGAATGACAGAAAACATGAGAATGCTGGAGGAGCAGTGGTGACAGACTTTCCCTGGAGTGTAGGCCAGTGAGTCCTCATGGGGTTGCTCTGGAAGTGCTGTGTCAAAGGACAGCACCAGGCCCAAGATGCTAATATATTTCCTCTCCCCCAGGAATGTGGGCTCCTCACTCCCGAACCAGTGGCTGCTAGATCATCATCTCCAATTCCAACTCCAGAGGTGAGCTCGTCTATCCTCCATACATTCTCTGCTACTAAGAGTTCCAACGGTGGAATTCTGTAATCAGAGAAGTTCCCATTGCTCAGCACGGAAGAATATTTGATCTACCCCATTTTGCTTCCAACACTGCATCTCCAACTGAAAGTGGGGTGAAGGAAGAGGTGAAGGGGGGAAGAGAGCACAGAAACTTTTCTGTGAAAGTGATATAAGACATAAAACCTTTGGACGTCCAAATAATATAAAGGAAATATAACTCCCAGCTTGCTAGATGTCATAAATGCCAAGTTTGTGTTCTCTAAAATCAAAGAATGAATTATAGGAACAACAGAGGTCAAAAGTAGGAAGAATTTATTGAGAGAAAGATAGCTTCTGTATAAAGGAGACAGAAGGGAGCTTGGAAAGTGAGTTGATGGCCCACTTTGCTTCTCAAGGGTGTTTTATTGAGCAAAGTACATGGTAAGGTGAGTTCAAGGTGGGACAAAACTATAGTCAACTAATAAGATTAAAAGTATAGTTACAGGTAATATTGATCCAATGGGAAATCACAATGGGGATCTCAGATGAGTCAAAATGATGGCTCAACTAATTATAAATATTATAGGTAGAAAAGCCAGCTAGACATATGTAGGCATATAGATAGGACTGGCCCTTGAAAAGGAACAAAAAAAGCCAATTTGGAGGTTACTACTGTCTAGAAAAGCTACCCCACCCATATAAGATAAATAGTTCATTGAAATTCCAAACAGGCAGCCATCAGATATTCTAAAGAAGGCTCCAACCTCCTGGGGTGAAGGGCTGACACTTTAACCCACCTCCCTGGAAAAGAATCAAAGTCAAAATTCCTGTTTGTTATAGCCTATCTACCTTTTTTAAAAATCTCATTGGTGGCCCCTACTTTTGAACCCACCCCACCTCATGATTTTGGTCCATAAAATTCCCCTGAAGAAAGCAATCCTGGGGTTACCCACTTTCCGGGCCCCCCTTCTGTCTCTCTTAAGGCAGAAGCTTTCTCTCTCAATAAAATTTTCCTACTCAAACCTCCGTCGTTCCTAAAATTTATTCTTCAATTTTTAGAGAACACGAACTCGCATTTCAGGTGGGGAGTTAGGCCTTAACTCTCCTGCATCATAATGACCAAGATAACAAGTATAGTTGCTTAGGTAATATTGATTAAATGAAGATCAAATGAGGAAGAAAGCCATGTAACAAGTGTCCATGGATTTCCAAGAAATAGACTAGGGAAGTTTTGGTTCCCATCCACAATGACTGGTGCCTGTTTATAATTATTAACCACTGCTGTTTAACCATAGGGGAAGTATGTGGGTGTAGTTATTCCTCTTTTCTTAAAGCTTTGTCTTCAGTGAATATGCCTCTGGCCATAACCATCTTCTGTGCTGACTGTCCAGTTTTGCCTCACTGCCTTATAACACTTTCTCTCTTCTCTTGTTCACTACCGAGGATCGAACTCAGGACCTTGCACTTGTCAGGCAGGTGCTGTGCTGCTAAGCTACATTTCTAACCCTCATAATATTCTCTAAGTTAGCTTTTTACCATAGAAAAAAATGTGATAAAGACCAAAGCTACATGTAGACATGGCCAGCACACAGGTGTTTGTGAGGCCAGTCCCTGGTCAGAGCTTCCAGAAGAAACAAACAAAACTGAAATCCTTTAGGAAAAAAAAAAATTATTGCCCCTTAGAGAAGTCTTATGCTCAATCATTCAAAGCCCTTGAGAGGCTGTAGAGACTGAGGCAGTGGCCCCTTTCCTTAGGCATATGCTTCCTGATTCAGGATAAGTGAATGGTAATTTTTTATAACTGCATTATGAACATGCACAAAAGGATATTGCATAATCAGAATCCATAGGATTAATCTTGGAAGGCATCCAAAGACATGTGAATTTTTGGCTCTAACTGGGAAAGGTTAGGTTTGGAAATGGTTTCAGGCCTAGCTGGATCCAGAATTAAACAATATCAACAAACCTCCATTCTTTGCTTTGCTCATCTCTTCATGGTTTCATTCATCAGCTAATGCTATTTGCATGTTATGGGCAACATTGCTACCTGCCAAACACCCTTCATGAAATGTTTTTCTGTCTCAACAACAGTATGTCACTCTATGAAAGGGCTCCCGTTAGTGCTACTTTAGTCACACAACCATTCCTGGACCACCAGATACGTCTGGATAATGATGAGCCTCCTAGAAATTAGAGGGAAGTTCTCCAAAGGAAAACATATTGGTCAGAGAAAAATAGCATATGCCTGACATAGAAATTTATTCTACAAATCTAAAAACCCTGCAGAGTATGTAGAGCAGAAAGACACAATTATGCATCCAATCTTAGAATGTAAGAAATGAAGATAGGGAATATTTGAGTAAATTGTTTTCAAAAAATAAACACAAATATTACCAACCACAGTGTCAGGCTTTTTAAACATTTATCTTTTCAGTAGCAAAACTTTTTTCCTCCTAAAAGGCATATTATTATGCAGAACCCTAACACATAAAATAGATAAAAGCAAAATAACTACATTGGAAGAACAGATGGGTAAGGCTGGAAACTTTACCACTGTGGGAAGCAGACCCTGCTAAAGGAGACTCTTTTCAGGCCTGGAGATCTGCACTGGGTGCTGCACCAACTAGCAGTTGTGAGATCTGCACTATACCAAACAGTGCTGCCCAGCTCCCAAGATGATCTGCAACCTTTGTATCACTGCATTGGGATGCCTGATCAAAGAAGTCTTATGGTAATCAACCGCTGGCCCAGAGTCGCCTTCCATTGCTCCTTCTGTTAGGAGTTTGCTGTTCTTCCTCTAATACAATCTCTGCTTGATTTACTGACTATCCATCAATGATAAAGGATACTGTTTTAATGATTAAATAAAATAAAATGACAGAGAGAAGTAACCTCTCAAGGGTAGGAAATAGGGAAGTATTCTAAGAGACAAAGACTTGTGCCTTGAGAGCCTGGGCTAGTCTTTAGCATAAGATAAGAAACTTGTGGATCACCTGGGGAGAAGTTTTAGGAGCAGAGAGAGCACATTTGGAAATTTTTAAGTACTATCTGCCAAAGTTATCTCTGTATTTTGAGTTCCTGTAGATTTAAATTCTAATCATGCTAAACCTACATGTTAACCACTAATTACATTGTCAACTGTAAGCTTTGCACCTGAGCACTGTAGCTAGAAATACTATAAAAGAGCACTACAGAATAAACTCAGGACCTGCTCAGTATTGAATGAGAGGTCCTCCCAAGCCCATTTTCCTGTCTTCTTTTCTTAATCCGCGCCCCTTGACTTCATGACCCCGCTGTTTTGTCTGGCTGCCTCCGGCATACCACTTAGTCTCCTATGATACTGTATTCCTCAAAGTCACTTTAGAGAATTCATGAAGTTATTTGACAGCTTACTGGATATGGGAAGCTTTAAGAACTTGTTAATACAAAGGCCATTTACAAACAGTACAAACTGGAAACATAGATAGCTGCAGAAAGGTTTATAATGATAGTCACCAACCTCCACATCATGATCCAGTAGCAGAGGAAGTAGACAGAACATGAGTGAAAACTATCTGTATTTATAGCCACTCTCCATTACTCACATTACCAACTGAGCTCTATCCTGCTATATCAGCAGGGCATTAGAATCTAACAGGAACATGAACCCTACTGTTAACTACACATGCACATATAAGAACACTAGGCGGAACCCTCCTTTGAGTCATCCCAAAATGATACTCCTGTCCCCATCAGTAGAAAATCTGTTTTCCATGAAACCAGTCTCTAGTGCCAAAAAGGTTGGGGATCATGGCCATGGAGAACTTGTGTAGACACAGCTGTGTATTAATAGTCTAGTCAACAAGTGGTCTTATCAAAAGGAGTTTCCTGGTTTAAAGAAAAAATTGTTTCACAATGGACCTGAGCACTACCCTGGAGATCCTAAAACACAGGTGCCATTATCCTTGGGGATTTGCTGTATAGCTGGTGGAAATACCAGATTCCATAATTCTTTATTTGGATATAGAAAGAGTAGGTATGGGAAAGGAATAGCAAATGAGTCCCTTAGTCTGAGCCTTAACAGCTAATTCCTCCGCCTGTTTCCCTGTATCAACTCATCAGAGCCTGCAGACCTAACCCTGGAGACCCAGGCCACCTGTCCCAACCAGTGCTAAGCATGTTCACCACTTGGTTCCATTTACTGGGGATTGAACTCAGGACCTTATGTTTCCTAGGCAGGTGTGGTCCTGGTGAGCTAAACTGTGGCCCGTGTATCATGTTTTTTAAAGAAAACCACTGAGTATACAAATGTAAAACAAATGAAGCAGAGGGTTTTGAGGTCCCTTGAAAGATGAGTGGTAACATAGGAGATAGGCATGCAATTATGTTGCTGAATTTAAGAGATCAGGGAGATCAACATATGAAGCAAAGGGATTTACTTAGATGTGCACCAGCTCAGTAGATTTATGTGGGGAGCCAGCAGGAGCCAGGTAGACAGCAAGCAGAGTTGTAAAACCGCCCTCTACCTGATAAACCAGGAAGACAGAAAGCAGACTTATAAAACAGCCCTCTAGCTGATATGCCAAGATTCCAAAAAGTAAATTAGGATAGACAAAGCCTGTGGTCAAAGTCTTCCCCACTCTAAAATTCCACCTTTACTCCCTGCCCTATATATTACCACCCTACTTACAATAAACGAGACGATCAGAAAGCCTGTCTTGTCTCCATCCTTTTGCACCCTCCTATTCCTCCCCTTGGTTTCTAGGTACAAGCTCCTGTTGACTGTCCTGCAGGCCGGGACAGATTTAAATACAAAGGCTGAGCCTGGAACAAAGGACAGGTTCTAGTTTTATACATGTTTCCAAAGAGAATGTGTTCTACCTAATGGCGTGAAACTTGTGGACAGAACAGAACAAAGCAGTTAGTGGAGCTATGAGAATTTTGTAACTCAGCATATCTTGGTGGCCTTAGTCAGGTAAAAATAGGGCTATAGGAGAATAGGAGGTTCTGAAATCTTACTTACAGGGAAAAGTTACTGATTTTATTTGTAATACAACAAAGAATAACAGTGTGGGGAGGAGGAAGTCAAAGGGGGAAATGCTTAGGTTGAAAAAACTTGTTTTTTCTTCTTTTTAAAGTCCTGTTGTAGTTATAGATTCTAACTATAAATGCTTGCTGCTGAAAGTTCCATCACTACAGCAACAGTACAGGAGTAATCATTTCTATTTTACTTAGCCCTGTCATCTCTTGAGGTGTAATGGCACCTAAGAATAATATCATATTAAATTTAATCTTCATATTTCTTTGCTGATTTTTTGTATTTAAAAACACAGGTGACATAAACCAAACAAGTCTTTTAGCTATGTTCTTGAAAAGTTTCTTAATTATTGTATTAGTCAATGTTCATTACCATATCAAATATACCAGAGACAGGCTATCTTTAAAAAGAGAAGAGGTGGATTCACTTCACAGTTTTGGAATTCAAGGGGATGGGGCCAGGAGCAGCTTACTAGTGGTGAGGACCTCATGTGCTCATGGCAGGATTGTGTAAGAAGAGGGACCTTCTCACTGTAGAGCAAAGAAGCTGAGCTCTAAGTTGTTTGCTCAAGGTCGTTCTGCTAGTCAAGGGCAGATCCAGAAAGACTCTTAGGAAATCAGCAAATACAGGACTATAGTAAGGATGTATATCTGATCAGACAAGTCTTTGACTTCCTCAAATTATACAACAGAGACAGAGGCAGATGGTCTATAAATAAGGTTGACTCTGTTTTTTGTGTACCCTTCCTCTGGGGATGCAGGTTATGTTGTGCATTTTCTCTAAGATTACATCTGTCTGTCTAGCTTTCTTGCAGGATCCTCTCTCTCCAAATTAATGTTATAGTCATGATTTACCTTTTAAAATTGTTCATCTATACAACTGCAGACTCCTTTGTCAGACCCAAAAATAGAAGCAGTCCTGTTTGAGGCATTAAAATCAAGTGACCCCATTATGCCTAGCCAGATCATGCTGGCCTTATAAATCATTTGCACTGTATTATGGAACATCATTGAGGATAATTTTTTTTTTTTTTTTTTTTTTTTTTTTTGCTTTTTGAGACAGGGTCTTACGTTGTAGTTCAGGCTGGCCCTGAGCTCACTATGGTGCCCAGGCAAGCCGCCGCAAACTCAGCAATCCTCCTGTCTCTGCCTCCCGAGTGCTGGGACTACAGGCGTGAGCCACCACGTCCGGCATTGTGGTATGCGGTGTTGATTGTTGGTGGGCGTGTCTCCACCCCCAGCATTATATGTGTTTACCGGGGATCGAATTCAGGTCCTGGCGCTTGCAAGGGAGGCGCCGGAACCACTGAGCTAACCCTCCGGCCCAAGGATGATTTTTTTTAAGTAAAAATCTTCATTTATAGCCATTAATGGAAAGTGCATTTCTTTCTTTCTTTCTTTCCTTTCTTTCTTTCTTTCTTTCTTTCTTTCTTTCTTTCTTTCTTTCTTTCTTTCTTTCTTTCTTTCTTTCTTTCTTTCTTTCTTTCTTTTTCTTTCTTTCTTCCTTCCTTCCTTCCTTCCTTCCTTCCTTCCTTCCTTCCTTTCTTTCTTTCTTTCTTTCTTTCTTTCTTTCTTTCTTTCTTTCTTTCTTTCTTTCTTTCTTTCTTTCTTTCTTTCTTTTCTTCCTTCCTTCCTTTCCTTTCCTCTTCTTTCTTATTTCTACCTTGACTTGAAAAATTCTTAGTTTTCCACCTCTTTTTAAAGCAGAACATCAATCCATTTCTGGCTATAAGCCCAGGGAAGATATTCCTGAACCCATTAGGTTGACAGAGTTTCACAGTGTCCCTGCACTGGAAGATTAAGTGGCCAGGGTGACTTCATATGAAAGTGCTGAAAGGACATAATGCCAACCCTCCAGCAAGTATGGCCAGGCAACACAGGGGGCATTTCTGACCTAGACAGTCCTCTGATCAAAGGGGAATGATACAGTGCAGGAAAGCAGAGGCAAAAGTTCCTCTATTCTTCTCACCAAAAGCTTCAGAGGAATTATATTTAAATAAACTGATTTGGGGACAAACTTTCCTGAGTGGCAGTTTCCCCATATCACTTCATTGGCCCCTAGGCCAGGCTTGTCTTATGAGCATCACTGGGCTTACTGAGGTGTATGTACTGGCTCAGCCTTGTACTTCTTGCAGGGAATCCAGGCTGGAAGAAGTTGTTCCTTGTGCTCATATTTCTTTCTTCACTGCTCCTGGAGTCCCAGCAGAGTCCCTCTGCTTATTATGGTAATGTTATCAGAAGTGGTGCACGTGCCAAGACCATGCGAAGTGAACTTATTAGTCAGTGGAAAATATTACCAGTGTCCTGTGACCTTTACACACTTTTGCTAAAACCTTAAAAATTGAACCACTGTGATAAATGTCCAAGAAGATGAATGGTGAAATTATTACCTATTTAGTATGTTGTAATTTAAAATACTAGAAACATTAAGCACTCAATATTTTATTTATCTAAAATACTCTGTTTTTCAAGAGCATTTTTGAACAGTGATTGTCTTGTTGTAGAACAAATTGAGCGTCTTTTCAGGGCCTTGGCAATTTTCATACTCTCTTAAAGGTTTGGATCTGTTTCAGGTGTTTTATTTTTTGTACTTTCAGTGTTGCAAAATGTCCCTGAGAGTTCCTTTGAGGTAATGTTTTGGCCATTGTTTCTTTTTCTGGGTCTTCTTTATTCTTTGTGTGACTATCATCTTAAATTTTATATCAGCAAGCTTGATTTGTTTCTGTATTGTTCTCTTAAGTTTCCATCACATTAATTTCTGCTCTGATCCTTATAATTTCCTCCCTTGTATGTGCCTTGGGTTTCTCTTGCTGTTCCTTTTCTTAGAGCTTGAAGTTCAGCATTAGCTTATTTGAACTTGCTTTTTTCCCCCTAGTGTGGGCACTCACTGCTATGAATTTTCCTCATAGCAATGCTTTCATTGTGTCCCATAGATTCCTGTATGTTGTAGTGGCATTATTATTCAATTGTAGGAACTGTCTAATTTCTTGTTTAATTTAATCTGTGACCCACTGGTTATTCAGGAGAGTGTTACTCAATTCCCATGTGTTTATGAAGTTTTTGGCATTTGCTTTGCTATTGATCTCCAATTTCTAGATACTATAGTTGGACAGTATTTAGTGGATAACTTCAGCTCCTTTGCATTTACTTACACATGGTTTATGAACTAATGTGGTCTATTTTGGAGGATGACCCATGGGCAGCTGAAAATAATATATATTCTGAATTTGTGGGGTGGAATACTCTGTAGACATCTATTAATTCCATTTATCCAAAAGCTTGGTTGAGTTCTAGTATTTCATAATTGATTTTTTGTCTAGTTGATCTATCTATTTTGACAGTGGGGTCATGAGGTTCCCCACTACTATTGTATTTGTGCTTATTTGGGCTTTCATTTCCATTAATATTTGTTTTCTATAGTGGTGTATGCAACATTTAGTGTATATATATTTATACTCCCTCTATAAGAGTGCAGTGACCTTCTTTATCTCTCTTAATTATTTTTTATTTGAAATCTACTTTGTCTACAAACAGGATAGCCACTTCTGCTTTAATATGGTTTCCTATTGCATGAAGAATTATTTTCTAACCTTTCACTTCCAATCTATGGATTTCGTTTTGAAATAAGTGTGTTTCTTTAATACAGCATATTGTTGGATCTTGCTTCTTTTTTTTTTTTTCCTTTTTTGAGACAGGGTCTCGCTTTGTAGTTCAGGCTGGCCCTGAGCTCACTATGGTGCCCAGGCAAGCCGCCGCGAACTCAGCAATCCTCCTGTCTCTGCCTCCCGAGTGCTGGGATGACAGGCGTGAGCCACCACGTCCGGCATTGGATCTTGCTTCTTGATCCATTCTGCCAGTTTATTTCTTTTAATTGTTGAATTGGGGGCATTAACATTGATAGCTATAACTGATATGTGTTGACTTATACTTGCCATGGCATTTTCCTGTATTTTTTGTTATTATTATTTTCTATTGCCACTTAATTTCTTGCTTTGTTTAATGGCTTCATTCTGTTAAGGCTCATGGAGTTGTTAACCTGTATGTTTTTTTCTAGGATATTGTTTAGAATTTTTGTAACACAGATTTGGTATTCGTGAAGTTTCTCAGGTATTCTTTGTTATGCAAGTATCTTATTTATTGATTAATTTTGAAGGATACATTAATCTAGGTTGGAAGTTGTTTTCTTTTATGGCTTGAAAAACTTCTTTCCAGGCTCTCCTTGACTTGTGGGTTTGTATTGAAAAGTCTGCTATAATTCTGATGGGCTTTCTTTTGTATGTGATCTGTTTCTTTTCTCTGTTTTCAATATTTCATTCTTCTATTGGGATTCTGATATTTTGACTATATGCCTAGCTTTGGATTTTTTCTTTTGATCACAGTTAGCTGGAGTCCTATATGCCTGACTTGTCTAGAAGTCAAATTCTTTTTTCCTGTTTGGGAAGTTTTCTGCCATTAGATTTCTAAACAGTTTTTCATGTTATTTGCACTGTCTCCTGTTTCCTCATTGACTCTTATCAGCCTTATGTTGTTCTTCTTTGTATTATTTGGCAGCTGCTGGATTGATTTCTCACAGTCCCTTAATATTTTTAAGAAATCTTTCCTTTCCTGAACTCTAACTGCAATTCTGTCTTCTATGTCCAAAATTATGTCTTTGGATTTGCTAGCTCTACTGAGTAAGCTTCCAATCAAGATCTTTTTTTTTTTTTTTTTTTTTTTTTTTTTTTTTTTTTTTTTTTTTTTTTTGCTTTTTGGAGACAGGGTCTTGCTTTGTAGTTCAGGCTGGCCCTGAGCTCACTATGGTGCCCAGACAAGCCGCCGCGAACTCAGCAATCCTCCTGTCTCTGCCTCCCGAGTGCTGGGATTACAGGCGTGAGCCACCACGCCCAGCATTATCCAATCAAGATCTTAATCTATTGAGTTTCTGCTTGAATCTGTTTATTGGATTCCATTTGCTTTCTATGTTGGGATTCCATCATGTTCCTGAGGATCCTCTATTTTTTTTCAGTGTTAAAAGATTTGCTTTATAATCAGTATAGCTCCATAGGCTGAAAGCAAGTGACACGAAACAGTATTTCAGATATGCCAAAAGGAAAAACAGGAGTACTGGTCAGGAAATGAAGGTAGCAATTATAAAAGATAGCATAATTGCATATTCTCTGTTCTTTATACTGACTGTAAAAACTATAATCTTTATACAGTCATATTATTCACTCTATATTATAAAAATACACTATAGTTAGTAAATCTCATAGGTTAGAATACAGAATATGTGTATATTAGAATGACTTGATGACATGAAATATTTTTTTAATTTGAATCTTTATTGGTACATTATATATACACATCATGATACACAATATTGAGAATTTGAACCAGTATATGACATAATTTAATTTTCACTTTTCCCATTCCCTACCCACCCTACAACCCTCTGTCGCTATATATATAGGCTTTGTTTCCTTTTTTTATTACCATCATATTTTTCTTCCCCTTGTGACTTACCCCTACACCCCATTTCAATATTTTCTATTTCACAATATCAACCACATAATGTAGAGCTAATTTACATCTTCAGTTTCCCATATGAGAGAAAAGATACAATATTTACACACCTGTGTCCTATTTATTTCACTTATGAGTATGTCCTGAAGGTCTAAGCATTTGGGTATAAAGGACCCAAACTTGTCATTCTTTATTACACAGTAATACTCCACTTTATAGGAAAACCACATCTTCTTTATCCATTCTTAGTTGATGGACTTTTGGTTTCCAAGATTTAGCTTTCACAAACTGAGCTGCTAAGAACATAGCATTGTGATATGAATCTTTTAATTCTTTCATGTACATACCTAGCAGGGGAATAGCAGGGTCAAATGGGATGTCTAATCCAAGTTTCTTGATCTCCTAAGTGGTTGTACCAGTCTACGTTCCCATCCACAGTGGAGAAGAGTTCCTTTCTCCCCACAGCCTCATCAGCATTTGTGGCTGGTTAATTTCAAGACAGCAGCCATTCTTTGTGGAGTGAGATGGAATCTGTTTTGTTTTTTTATCTGCATCTCTCAAATGACTAGTGATGTTGAACATTTCTTCATATGATTCCTAGCTGCTTTTACTTCTTCATCTGTTCATTTCAGCTGCCCATTTTTAAATGGGTCTTTACATTTGAGGGGTTAATATTTTTAAGCTCTTTGTGTAGTCTAGATGGCAGCCCTCTGTCTGAAAAACTACTGATAAAATTTTTTTCCCAATTTGTTGTCTTTTTGCTCTGCTGGTGGTTTCTTTTGCTGTGCAGAAGCTTTTTAATAGGATGAGATCCCATTTGTTGATTTCTTCTGCTAGTTCTCATGTGATAGAGGTTTTGTTCATGAAGTCTTTTCCTAAACCATTGACTCCAAGAGTTTTACCTAATCTGTTCTGCAGAAGGTTTAGTGTTTTTGTTTTAATATTTAGGTCTCTATTCCACTTTGATTTTAATTTAGTACACAGTGAGAGATAAATCTAGCTTTAGTTTTTGGCAGGTTAAAGCTGAGTTTTTCTAGCACTATTTACTAAAGAGATTATATTTCCTCCATTGAGGATATTTGGCTCCTTTGTCAAAGATGAGGTGGGATAGTGTATCTGAAGTTGATTCTGGATCTTCTAATCTATTCCATTGATCCTTGGGTCTGTTACTTTGCTAGTACCATACCACTTTTATCACTGTGGCTTTGTAGTATAGTTTCAAGTTGGGGAACATGATACCCCCAACATGTCCTTGTTGCCTAGAATTGCTTTTGCATTCTGTGTCTCTTGCAGTTCCTAATGAATTTTTGGATTATTTTCTCTAGATCTGTGAAATGTACTGTTGGGATTTCAATTGGTATTATGTTAAATATATACAATAGTTGTGAAAGTATAGCCATTCTGACAATATTATTTCTTCCTACCCAGGAACAAGGGATGTCTTTCCATTTTCTGTTATTCTTTTCAATCTCCTTTTTCAGAGTGTTGTAGTTTTCAGAGTAGAGGTTTTTCATCTCCTTTGTTAGACTGATTCCTAGATATTTAATTTTTTTGGATGGTATTGTGAAAGGGATGGATTCCCCAATTTCTCTCTCAGTGAGTCTGTTGCTTGTGTATAAAAAGGCTATTGACTTTTGTGCATTGACCTTGTATCTAGCTGCATTATTAAATTTGACAATTAAGTCTAACAATCTTTTGATAGAAGTTTTAGGATCTTCTAGAGTATCATGTCATCAGCAAATAATGACAATTTAACTTCTTCCTTTCCTATCTTTATTCCTTTTATTTCTTTTTCTTGTTTAGTTGCTGAGGCTAATGTTTTCAGCACTATATTGAGCAGGAGTGGTGATAGAGGATATCCTTGTCTTGTTCCTGATCTTAGTATGAAAGGTTTCAGTTATGACCATTTGGAATAATACTAGTTGTTGGTTTCTCATAAATAGCTTTTAATAGTTTGAGATAAAGTCCATCTATTTAAATTTTCTGTAGGATTTTAATCATGTATGGATAATGAATTTTATTGAATATTTTTTCTGCATCTAATGAGATGACCATATGGTTTTTGTCTTGAGTCTATTAATATAGTGTATGATGTTTACTGATTTACATATATTGAAACATCCTTGCATCTCTGGTATGAGTCCAATTTGGTCAGAGTGTATGATCTTCTTGATGATGTACTGTATTCTGTTTGCCAGTATCTTATTGAGGATTTTTGCATCAATGTTCATTAGGGAGATTGGTCTGTAGTTCTCTTGGGGTTGGGTCTTTTTCTCATTTTGAAATCAATGTAAAGCTTCCAGGAATGAATTTGGGAGTTTTGCTTCCCTTTCAATTTCATTAAAGAGTTTGAGAAGTAGTGACATTAACTTTTCTTTAAAGGTTTTGTAGAATTCAGCAATAAAGGCCAGGTGTGTTGGCTCATGCCTGTAATCCCAGCACTTGGGAGGCAGAGGCAGAGGCAGAAGGATTGCTGAATTCAAGGCTTGCCTGGGGTACATGGTGAGCTCAGAGCCAGACTGAACTACAAAGCGAGACCCTGTCTCGAAACAAAACAGAAACAAACAAAAACTCATCTGAATGATCAGTTGAAGACATCACCCAATTTCAGATACAATAAAATGTGGAGAATGTTGCATTTTAGAATAGGTGGAGACTTGAAAGTAATCAGCATATATAAAATATTTGAGGCCATAGGTCTTAGTTAATTTTCTCTCATTGCTGAGATTAAAATACTAAATACCCAAAATTAAAGAAGGGCAGAATTTATTTGGCTCACAATTCATAGAAGTTTCTGTCCATACTTGGCTGGCTACAAAGCAGGGTAGCTTGAGAGAGGAAAAACAGTTTATGGTTGGCAGAAGGTAGCAAAGCAGCAAAGGGCCTTAACAGCTTCTTTCTGCCCCTTTCATACTCTAGGCTACTGGGAGTAGAGCAGTTCCAAGCCAATCAGTGGACTGATTTAGTACTCACACCCTTAATCCCAACACCACACATTCTAGATTGAGCCACCTCTGAAAATGTCCCACCTAAAACTGAATGAGGCTTTGGGGGGACATCTAGACACAGCTATAACACCAGATGAGTGCCTGATATTACCTGGATAGGGAGTCGACATAGAAAAGAGGTCTTAGACTTGATCTCTGAAACACTCCAATAATTACAAGATGAGAATTGATCCACTAAGAGATACAAATTACAGATAGTGGGGTGTAAGACAAGGAAGATAAATGGTGTCACTTTGCTCACATAAAAAATATTCAAAAGCAGGAGTAGGCGGCTGAGTCTGATATTGGTCGTGAGAGGGAGAAGACTGAGAAATAATCCTTGAAATACACCAATGTAAGGGATATTGGTGACCTTGAAGAGAGCTATTTCAGAGAGAGGTAGAAATTATGAGCCATGGCTCCAGGAAAGCGTGGGAGGCTGAGGAATGTAAGAGGTTAGGATACCTTTTTTAAAGGATTTGACTGGACAGGAAGGCAACACAACATTAGCAAGAGAGAGCTGTCAGGCCAAGGAATGGCTTTTGAAGATGGAAGACACTGCAGCTCTTGAGCTAATGGTACAGCTGAAGTGACAGGACAAATGTGATCATGTGAGAGAGGGGAGGTGAGTGCAAGAGTGTGGGCTTTAGCCAAGTGAGAGGGGATAAGAGCCAGTGCCAGGGGAAGGTATTGGCTGGAGTGAATGCAAACAAAATGCACCCATTTAAACAAGCATGAAAGTTCCACATGTGCCCAAGGGTGTGTTGTTGGCAGGGTGCTGCTTCACCTCTGGGGCCACTGCGATCTTTAACACAAAGATCTAATTAGTTCTTAACTGTAATTTATCAAGTAGCACCTTGTTCATAAAGTACAGGGAACTGTGAGGAGATGAACAGAGTGGGTGGGCTTTGTAGCAAGAAAGAAACTAGAAAAAGCCGTTGTTGCAAACTTACTTTCCTTACAAGACTAAAATGGAGGGAACACCCTTATTTTTTTTTTTTTATTTTTTTTTGCTTTTTGGAGACAGGGTCTTGCTTTGTAGTTCAGGCTGGCCCTGAGCTCACTATGGTGCCCAGGCAAGCTGCCGCGAACTCAGCAATCCTCCCGTCTCTGCCTCCCGAGTGCTGGGATTACAGGCGTGAGGCACCACGCCCAGCATTATATGTGGTAACCAGGGATCGAACTCAGGTCCTTACGCTTGCGAGGCAGGCGCCGGAACCACTGAGCTAACCCTCTGGCCCAGGGAACACCCTTATTATCTAGTTCAGATAACTGAGGCCCTTCTGATTGGTTCCTGTGCATTTTTTTGTGTGTGACAGGGTCTCGCTTTGTAGCTCAGGCTGGCCCTGAGCTCACTATGTAGCCCAGGCAAGTCTCGAACTCAGCAATCCTCCTGTCTCTGCCTCCTGAGTGCTGGGATTACAGGCGTGAGCCACCATGCCCAGCACTCTGTGCATTTCTTTCTTTTTTTTTTTTTTTTTTTAGTAATTGGCCTCTTTTACATTCCTTCAGGTTATGTGACACTTGGCATAAGTAACTCCATTCTACTCTGGTCTATTGGGCCTGGTGCCATCCAAAACAATGGCAACCACCCATTTTTATTTAATGGAAGATTTTCTTGAACTGGTAACTAATTTGTACTTGTTATTTATGCCAAAAAATTTTAAAGTCTAAATAATTCTTTTCTCCATTCTTGTACCCATTCCTGTCACATCTGTTGACACATTCCTGTTGCTGGATTTATTTAAAATATTAAATGCTCACTGAATTATTACTTTATAAATGACATCTGGGATGAATTTTAAAGTTCAAAAAGATTTATTCTCCAGTTGGCCAAGTTGATTTTGTTCTATCAGCTTTCTAGTAAGACCCTTATATTAGTTAGCTTTTTTATCACTGGGACACAATACCTGACACTCACAACTTAAAGTAGAAGGATTTAGTATGACTCATGGTTTGAGGGGATACAGTCCATTTTGGCTGGCCCCAAGGAAGAAAACTCATGGCAAAAGAGTGTGGTGGAGCAAAGCTACCTAGTTCATAGTGGCTGTGAACCAGAGCAGAGGAATAGTGCTGGGGAGGGAGGAAAGAAGGGCCACATATAGTACCCAAGGTTGTGCCTCAAAAAGCTACTCAGCACCTCCTTGGTGGTCCCAAGACAATGAAGTTGACACAGTCAAACTTAACTGTCACAATCCTATCAGGAAGGAATATGACCACTGAGACTTGATTGGTCTGATAGCTTGTTATTGTTATGCAGGCTGTATCCTTGCTGCATAGCTTACTGCAATCTCATTAAAGAGAAAATTAAGAATTAACAGTAGCTCATGAGTAGTTTGATTTCCATTAATCCCCTTGCCATTTTTAAGACATGAAACTATAGATTTTTCTTTGTATTCAGTAAACACTGGTCTTCACATTTCTTATCATTAGTCTTGCTTCTTCAGGAGAGAGAAAACATATTCAAACATATCTTTAAAAGAAAAAAAATTAGAACAAATAAATCAGTAAATTGATATTGATCTGCTTCATTTATCAATTCCATTATTCTTTCTTTGGCATGCTGTTCACGAGCTATGTCTGCCATTGAAAGCTGTCCTTCTGATGAGCCATGGCACTGTTTTCCTTGCATAGCTTTAGTAAATGCAGTTGGATACCTATTGTTTTGCTGTATTAATTACCAGTTATGATGTGAGATTTCGGCTACTGATACTGAACTCTTTTCTTCTGGACAGGAAAGCATGCATTCAGCCTCACAGAGAACAGGACACTGTGGGGCTGGGAGGCAAGGAGGAGTGGAAGGGCTGAAGCTGCCTGAGACTCACTGCTCTTCAGAGTTCCCTGTGCACTGTGTAGCCTGCTGTGCTCTCTGCTTTCCCTTGAGCCACCCCAGTCCAGCCTTTCTCCATTGCACAATGGCTGTAATATTCACAATCCTAGGATCTACATAGAAACCATAATTAAAACAGTTACAAGACCTGGAAACCAACATATCCTTCTTGTTGCAGTTCTTATGACTATAGGGAGAGGTTTCAGGATATGACTCCCTCTCCAAAATGTATCCTGCTACATGAAGCCTGAGAACACTTGAGAGAATTTCACTGTGTGTACATCATCATATGCAACCTAAGATACAGAGAAGAACCAAAAACAGGTCTTGAGCACCTTTAAGTTTTGAATAAATTTCTACATGATCTGGAAATAGAGTATGCCTTTAAATATGTGTCAAGGATTTTGACATATTAAATGTGGTCACTTAGATGTAAGTTCACAAGGTCACCTGATTAATTCACAAGTCCACCCTTTCTTCTTAGGCAGACATCACATTGACTGGAAGAGTGGCAGTTGTTGCTGTCATTTGATAAATACTCCAAACCACCAAAGGGGTTTCACCAGGTGCATTCTGGTGATCCTGACTGCATTTATGTTTTAGAAAGTCGCACATATTTATATTTGAAAATCAACAGCTCTATAATACCATGGAAGAGATGCGAGGTTTTGGTTGGTTTGTTTAGTGGCACCACCTCAGGGCCAGATGCTGGGTGTTTTTCAGGTTTAGGACACAACTGTGTCACCTGGATTTACTTTTGTGCCCTGTACAGTGGAAAGTAATTAGTGGAAATTCAAATGGCAAAACTAGGATTTTATCAAATATTTTAAAAATTCCATTATTATCCTAAATTTATCTTCTTAGGGAGAAGGACAGTTCCAGTTATGGGAGGCATGAGATCACTCCTAATATGCTGTCACTGCTCTTATTACTGTAAAGGAAGTAAAAAGATCCCAAGGAGAATGCATAGCTGCCTCTGTGTTTGGCAATCACTGTTTTCAAGCCAATGAAGAGAAGAATGGAGACTCCATTTGATCACAACCTCAGATAATGACTTCAACCAAAGATGCATTTTTTAAGAAATAAATAAAAATACCTGGAAGAATCTAACTTGCTTTACAGACATTTCCTTAACTCTAAGAATGTGTTCTTGCATAGTGTGGGAAATTAAAGATTTTTGTGATACTTTCTTCAAGCACTTACACTGAAAGCACATCACTTGGTAAGTCAGGCCCAAGAGTTCCATTTAAAATATTAGTCAATAAATGCATTGGCTGAACCTAGAAGAATGAAATTCAAGGAAGTAAAAAATTCAGATGTTTAGGACTTTAAAAACCATATTGTTTCTTGGCTGCGGGGGAAAGGAACACTTCTGCATTGTCGGTAGGAGTGTAAACTAGTACCACCACTATATAAATCAGTGTGGAAGATTCTTCAAAAAGCTAAAAATAGAAATTCCATTCAAGCCAGCTATTCCCCTTCTAAATATTTTCCCAAACGATTTAAAGACCTGATTTTACCATGATGCACTTGTAGTTATGTATACAGCAGCACAATTCATAATAGCTATATTTTAGAAGCAGTCTATGTATCATCAACAGATGGATAAAGAAACTGTGGCATTTATACATAAGTGTAGTACTCTCCCATAAAGAAGGATAAATCACATTATTTGTAGGAAAATGGAGGTACTTGGTGACTATAATGTTAAGTGAAATAAATTAGACACACAGGTTTACATATCACATGGTTCCTATTATAATTACTTGCAGTTCTGGGATCAAACCCATGATCTTGTGTTTTGGAGGCAAGAGGCAGCACCACTGAGCTAAATCCCTGACCTCCTATTATATTTTATATAAAAACATAAAGGGAAAAATACAAGATAAGTAAAACAAAGTGGGGAGACAGATCTCTCTCAATGGGAAGGGGATCAAGACATGGTAAGGAGAAGGGGGAAGGAGGTGAGCGAGATATAAAAAGAATTAAGACATGTTATGTACATGCACCAACTACACACAGGAAATGTAAACACTATGTATTGCCAACGTGTACTAATAAAAATAAAAAACCTCACTGTTAATTCACTTTATGAATTCTTAAGGTAAATAACGATGAGGGTAATAATAAAATAATACAAAAGAGAGTTTATATAAATTGGCCTCCATGGATATTGGTATAAAATTTTCAGCCATGCTAATTTTTGTTTTTGGCTTTCAGTTCTTTTAATAATACTGTATTCTCATCTTACATGTATACACACACTTCTAGAAACTATAGTGTGAATAAGAAAAAACAAACATTTTAGAGATTTTGATTCACATAATTATTAATCCTCATAATTTCACATGCACTAAAATCAGTCTGTTCATTGTCACCAAATGCTTTGAGAGCTCATACCGTATCTTTGACACTATGAATTATCAACTGAAAATAAACTTATTCTTTCAGCAAGTCCTACTGCATGCCGAGCCTCCCTTGATAAAAAAATAGTGTGAAAATCTTTCTGCTTTGCAGGACTTCTCCATTCACACTCTCACAATCCTCACTTGTGGCTAAAGATCAAACAAATCAACAGGACAGTGTCATTTCACAAAACTCTCCTCTTTCTCTCTTTCCATTCCTAGGCTGAGCCTCTAGAAAACACATTTTTGTGTTTATTCTCTGAAGAAGACTTTCTTGACTGTTTGATTACACACACTTTCTAAATACATTCCAACCCGCCCCTTAGAACATGTATTAATCTGCGTAATCAGCACCATATAATGTAAAACACACAATGTCTAAACGCAGCAAATACCTATTTCTTGCTCATACCAAGGATCAATGAGGGATCAGTCTGGCTCCATCCAGTGTCATCAGGAACTGCAGCTGCCCTAGCAAAGAAAAAAAAAAAAGAAGAAGAATATCTATGCTGACCCACTTTGGACTGGGAGGTAAAATCATTTCTATTCACATTTTCTTGGCAAAAGTCCCCCAGAAGGTCCCAAGTTAACCACAGAAAATCTGTCCAAAAACAAGAAAAGTGGGTAAACACTGCCTCCACCACAGATTTGTCTATATATTTATATGTTTTTGCTTAGAAAAAAAAAGTGGAAGGAGGATACTATTATGTCTCTGCCATAGCCTAGGCTTGCTGGGCCAGTAGAGTAAGTTTCCAAGAGAATGAAGAAAATATCCAAAGGGGGCTTTTGTGAAAGGTAAGATATACTGAGGCTAAAGCAGAAAAACACAGAGTTAATTCCAGTTTACTATCAAAACAGTATCCACAGCACCCCCAGCCAAATCCTGTAGGAGGTGTGTATGGGTCAATAACACCACCTGTTAAAATACATAAGATACAATCTTTATTTGACAAAGTCACCCAGAATGTTTAGTGACAGCCAGTTAGATGGATTCTCAGCAGGAAGGGGTTTGTAGATTACAGTATAGATGTATAGATTAGATTACAGATTTACAGACTAGCTGTGACATCATTAGCTCTGTTTGTTTCATGGTATAAGCAGAGTCCTTAGTGTACTGGCAAGAACACAGCTCCCGCAGGCAGCACTGGTCTGCAGTTATCTGGACATTTCAGTCTCTACCCATTTAGAATGCCCCTGTGACCTGGCAAGAGTCAGAACAGAAAAGAGGTATCTCAGGGAGATGGCTTCAAATGTCCTAGTTTTCCTTAGGATATATCTTGTGATATATCTTGTGACTGAGACACTCTTCTCTAACTGCAAAGTGGTAGCCTACAGTTAATGATTCACTGATCAATTGATCAATTCATTCATTCATTCATGCAGAATGCATACCAGCCTGCTTGAGAGATTAAATCTATCTTCATACCAAGTTACAAACTCCTACAAGATGCACAGATTTGTTTATTTTCACTCTCAAAAAGTGTGTGTGCCAGACAAGCTTAACCATGTGAAAATTCAATAACGTTTCATGTATAGAAGAATTTATTTTTCGTTACCTTTCTAAGCCATTGCATTTGTTTCCTAAAAAGTTACTGTAAGTCCCAGTTTAAGTAAGTGATCTTAACTAGTTTCACACCAAGCCACCAAAAAGGTTAGCATTCAATCTAATGAATCCCTACACAAGAGATACAAGAGTCTGGCACTTAAGAAGAGGGCTGCAGAATCATTTTGGAGAATGTATTTGACATCAAACATCCCTTTTGTTTTGACACTGCTTTTCCTGCCTTGGTTATGAAGAGCAAATACATCTCCCCTGGCTTCTCTGTTCCATTGTCTTAATCATCAGCATGTGGCCCCTCTGTCCTCTCTGCTTGTCCAACCATGTGTGTATCTCAGCTGTGGCTGCAAGGATTGCGAGGCTGATGGGAACTAGAACGAGTTATAAGGTACATTTCAAGGAACATTGGCAGTGTACACACCATTACTTCTCTTTCCTTTTAAGTCAGCGCTGCCACCAAGGGCAGATGAAGCACTTTGGCTGCAGGGTTCGCTTTGGAAGGAAGTCCAGATCTCCATGAAGCTGTGCTGCTGGAATCTATTTGTGTCCAGGTAGAAAAATTGTAAGAGGGCATCACTCCTAAGGCCTCTTGTCCATCATAAGCAGCTTAGAAAATAAAAAGCTTACCTGGCCTTGCTTGGAATTCACTCCTGTACCTCCACCTACGCTTCCTAACTGTATTTTCAAAATTACTGGTAGAGGTTGTTTTTAGTATGTTCATTCATTCATTCAACAAATTTTTATGTAAGTCTATAAGGAGACATGCTGAAGAGTTTAGAAGACCCACTCTGAATCCAAACAGATTGTCTTTGTGTCCCAGTTGATTTCCAAGTCTCTGTTTTCAGCTATAAAACATAACAGTTCTTGCCTTTGGATCAGCAGTTCTGATTTTCTGGGGTGCTCCTCCTTAGAGGGTCCCAAGGCTAACTGGGTCACTGCCTTCAAGATCTTGATGGTCTAGCATTGCTGGTTCAGTGGTAGAATTCTCACCTCCCCCAAGATCTTGATGTTCTAACCCCACACTCTGACCCTTCTTTCCCTGCCTTTTTCCTTTTTCATAGCACTCATGACACTGGAACGCATTGTCTACATCACTTACTGATTTTGTCTGGTGCCCAGTCTCTTTCCCCTGCTAGGGTGTATGTATTATGTGTCCCAAAAATGTAAATGGTCACTGGACATAGCAATAACTTTGTAAGTCAATAACAATTTATCACCTGAGAAGATGCATCAAACAATGGGCTTATCTGCAGAAACATGATCCTTTTGGTCACTGAAATAGTAAAAGCCTCCCCCAAAATGAGAAATCAAAAAATAATTAGTCTTTGCCTTATTCATTTAAACCTCAGCAATCTTTATAGCTAGACAGATATAATAACTACCCCAAGGTCACAACAGCAGTGAGTACTAGAGCCCTGGACTTATATTTGGGTTCTTCAGACTCTGTGACTTTTTTTCTGCCATACAATATTATTTTGAGTATGGGCATTTTAATTTTTTCTTCTTTCAATCAACATATTAAATCTGATGAGTTCTTTAAGAGGAAGGCTAAATAATTTCAGTCATAATCAACATAGAAAAAAACCTATAAAATTGGATTAGGTAAAACTCCCA
>PVIC010019111.1:0-21416 GCA_004025085.1 Thryonomys swinderianus | reverse complement strand
GATGAAAAACTTGACAAGTATTAGAATGGTTTGTGGTTCTCTGAAGGGCATAAATAAAATGAGAACTCTGTGGAGAAAGGTAGCAATCAAAGAAATGCCTAATAATACTTGTCAGGGGAAAAAACTTATTAAAGGTTGAGAGTTACTACTTTACAAATAAGAAATTAGATATTTTGGGGTTTGTTTTTGTTTTGTGTTTTTTTGTGTTTTTTTGTTTTTGAGACAGGGTCTCGCTTTGTAGTTCAGGCTGGCCCTGGGCTCACTATGAAGCCCAGGCAAACCTCAAACTCACAGCAATCCTCCTGCCTCTGCCTCCTGAGTGCTGGAATTATAAGCATGAGCCACTGCATCCGGCCCCAAATTAGACAATTTGTTTATTTGGGTTTTTTTGTTTGTTTTTTTGTTTTGTTTTTTTGAGACAGGGTCTCACTTTGTAGTTCAGGCTGGCTCTGAGCTCACTATGTAGCCTAGGCAAGCTTCGAACTCAGCAATCCTCCTGTCTCTGCCTCCCGAGTGCTGGGATTACAGGCGTGAGCCACCACGCCAGGTCAAATTAGACAATTTGAAACACACAGAAATTCCATTAAGCCCAGTTACAGTAGCATAAACAAATAAGGGTTTATTATTTTGTTAAGTCTAGGTAGGATAAGGGAGGGAAACTGCTAGTTACTGACTTTGATTAAGCAGCTCAGTGACGTCAAAGTAAAATTTTCAGCTGGGCATGGTGGACCACATCTGTAATTTCACAACTTTAGGAGATGGGCAGGAGGATGACAAGTTCAAGTCTAGCCTGGAAAAATGGGTTCGGTGTGATGTGTGTGTGTATGTGTGTGTGTGTGTGTGTGTGTGTGTGGTGCATGTATGTGTGTGTGTGTGTGTGGTACGTGGTGGTGGTAGGATTGTTCCAGTAGATTTTCCTGTGAGAAGCTTTGCTCATAGTACCAAGAAGGACATGCAGCTCAGAAGACCTTATCCACATTCCAGACAACCAAAAAAAGTGCCTGAAACACACATGGCTCTCCTTGACAGCTTTCCCCAGAAATCTTACTGGAGAGCCTCTACCTCTCAAGATCCATACCTACCATCAAATAAGCCTGGAAACAGAAACCTACCCTCTGCAAAAGAGGCCACAAATAAAACATGAAAGCCATGAAAGGAGAACAAAATGAATGGTCACCTAGCTGTGTCTACCACACACAGGTTAGATTCAAATTGCTTCTCTCCTAAACTTTGTTTCCAGAGATCTACAAAAATGCTTATTAGGAGATTGGGAGATTCCCAGACCTATTTCTGTACTTATCATATGCTTAATATTGCTAAATGGTTTCTTTTTCTTTAACATAAAATTCTTGCTTTGATAATGTATTGTTGGGTCTACATATTAGGCAGGAGAGATGAAAAAATTCCACAGATGGGCCAGAGGGTTAGCTCAGTAGTTCTGGCGCCTGCCTCGCAAGCACAAGGTCCTGAGTTCGATCCCAGAAACCATATACAATGCTGGGCGTGGAGACTCACGCCCACCAGCCATCAAACCACATACCACAGTGCCGGGCGTGGTGGCTCACGCCTGTAATCCCAGCACTCAGAAGGCAGAGACAGGAGGATTGCTGAGTTCAAGGCTTGCCTGGGCTACATAGTGAGCTCAGAGCCAGCTTGAACTACAAAGCGAGACCCTGTCTCAAAAAAAAAAAAAATCCACAGACATCTAATCCTTTAAATACATACATAAAAGTACTACACTGATCCACAAACTTTCAACATGGTCAATTATTACTTTAATATACACAGAAGATAAAACAAATCCCAGTTTAGCCCAACTTACAAGAGTGGAATATCAGTGATTAACTGTATCAAGCAGCAGAGTAATTCTTCCAAAAGATCTTCTGAGTCTGAACCTGATAAAACACATAAAAAGTTTTTTAATAAAGTATAAAACAAAACAGAATGGCTTAGAAGTTAGGTTTCCATCCCAAATGAGAGTGAAAATTGTTATTTATATACATTCAGATACTGCTTTGGCTTCTGAATAAAAACTAAATGATGAGCAAGTTAGAAACTATTAAGATCTTCTCCTAGTAGAATTTTAGTTTGATTTAGTTGTTTTTGTTTAACTGTTTGTTTGCAGTCCTGGAAACTGCAGTATAGAAAGAAGCTAGTGCCTTATGCATCCTAGCCAAACATTTTCCCACTGACCCACATTCCCAGCCCTAGTGCTTTGAACTCCAGCTACTGATAACAGGTTTCAAGGTTCTTTCCTATAGGCCAATAATTTTCCAATATCTTCTCCCAACCTCAGTACTGGAGATTAAACTCAGGGTCTCCATACTGTATTTTAATTTTTAAAATTTTGTATTTTGAGACAGGATTATTTTAGGAACTGAAGAAACAATTTCATGATGCAGTAAGAATTAGCGTCCAAAATAAGACTCACATGTCATTGACTGGCTTTGCAAATGTAGAAGTCATTTAGCTACAGTGTTGGAAAAATGTTTTGTAAATACAAATTTTTTTTTTTTTTTTTTTTTTTTTTTTTTTTTTTTTTTTGCTTTTTTGAGACAGAGTCTCGCTTTGTAGTTCAGGCTGGCCCTGAGCTCACTATGGTGCCCAGGCAAGCCGCCGCAAACTCAGCAATCCTCCTGTCTCTGCCTCCCGAGTGCTGGGATTACAGGCATGAGCCACCACGCCCAGCATTGTAAATACAAATTTTAAGGTCCTGGGTTCAATCTCTAGCACCATCCCAACCTATCACACAAACACACACACACACACACACCCCACCACCACCACCACCACCACCAAAAGAAGAAAAAACAAAGGGAGGGAAGTAGGGAAGAAAAAAAGGAAGGAGAGAGGAGAAAGGTAGACAGACAGACTGACTACTGGCTTACAGTCCCATAGCATCCTGTGTCTAACCAACTTCCTCTTCCATTTCTTGCCAGCATCTGCTTCTTCAGAGTATCTCCCTTCCCTGGGTTCCTTCACTGACTGTTTTCTCACTCGTCATGCTAGTTCTCAACACTCATATTGACATGCTAGTGATTCTGAAGTCTACAGTTTCCCTCTGACCTCTTCACTGAGTCATGCATCTCTATCCAAATACCTACTGATCATCTCCAACCAGAAGCATCACTAGAACATCAAACTCCACATGTTCAAAACTAAATTAACCTCTTTTAACACTTCAAATCCACTTATTTCTTTATTCTCCTTTTCAGTGACTACATCAGTAATTCAAGGCCAAAAGCCAAACTACTCTCTCCTAACTCATCCTTCTATAGTCCACCTATCACTGGGTCCTGTCAACTACAGTCCACCCCTCTGACACAGCCTCTTTACTCCCAGTCATCTTTTGTTCAATAAGTTTACTACATTAAAATTCACACATGAACATCTTAAAATCTTCCTACTTGTAATATTTGTACCTTTAATTTCACACTTCTTCAGTCCAAGGTCCAGACTGCTATCAGAAAGAGCTAACTAAACTCCATCCTTTAATTCAACTGGCTTAGATCTTTGTTACTTTAAGCTAATGGCTATCAAAACAATTCCAAACTCCAAAATATAGCATCCCAGAACCTTCAAGTTATAATGCCTTGCACCTGCTAGTATCTTTATCATTCCCCCATTACTCCCTACCCAATGATATTTCAAGTTATACCTCTTCAACATCATTCCCTCTTTTTGGACTATCTTCCAACAACAAACACCTGATATTTTAAAAGCCCATCTTTCTCCATTTAAACCATCCTCGATCTCCTCCTCTTAAAACCCAACTCTCTTTCCTCAACCTGAATGAAAATAACCACCTATAATCTGTGCATTATGAATGACTTTCTTCGAACACATGGACTGTGTCAGTCTACACTACTGTGAGTCTCCATGCAGGCAGGCCCCTACTGGACTCTGTGTTTCTGGAGGGCAATGACTGACAAAAGGCTGCACGACATGCAGCCCTCCAGAGTCAGGTTCCACATCCAGGAGCTCAACCAATCACAGATTTTAAAAGTGTAGGAAAAAATGTTGTTTTTCCTGAACATACACTTTTTTTTTTTTGGAGACCGGGTCTCACTTTGTAGTGCAAGCTGGCCCTGAGCTCACTATAAAGCCCAGGCAAGCCTTAACTCAGCAATCCTCCTGTCTCTGCCTCCCGAGTGCTGGGATTACAGGCGTGAGCCACCACGCCCAGCATTATATGTGGTTACTGGATCTAACTCAGGACCTTGCGCTTATGAGGCAGGTGCCAGAACCACTGAGCTAAATCTCCGGCCCTACATTATTTTCTTTTAATGATTCCCTTAACAATACAGTACAACAACTATTTACATAACATTTTCACTGTACTTCTTGAATAAATATTCTTGAGATGATTTAAAGAACATGGGGGAAGTCAGAAGTGATGACATACATCTATAATCCCAGAACGCAGGAGGCTGGGGTAGGACTGTCCCAAGTTTGAAGACAGCTTGGGCTATACAGTGAGCCCAAGACCAACCTGAACTGCATACTAAGACCCTGTCTCAAAAATACAGAAATGTATCTGGGAGGATGGATGTTATATGTAAATACTATGCCATTTTCATTCCATATAAATGACTTGAGCACCTGTGAATTTTGGTCTCAGTATGGACTTCGGAACCAATCCCCAATGGATACCAATGAGAAAACTAATACACATATACAATACATGTTTGCTGAAGTGAACAAAGGTATATTAGCAAAGATAGAATATATATCTAAAGCATCAGATATAAGCCTCAAAACAGCCCAGCAATTTTTTTCTAAGTCACCATATTATACTATTACAGAAAAATGTCTTTCTGCCTTGCCACAAACAGAACTGGCAAGTAACCCTCTAACAGAGGAGATAAACTGTGAGGAGAAAAATATTAAGTCATATCAAACATATCAATCAGTGCTAAAAAGGGTACACAGCAAGACTCAAGTTCAACAACCACATTAAATCTTACTTGAATGGACTTGGCACATTTAGTGAAGAAAATTTTAAAAGGGAATAAGGAATACTTGACTTTGAGGCTACACAATAAGGAGCAAACCTAAAGTCCATTTTACTGCCAAGGCTAATCCATCCTAACCCAAATGAGTTAACAACCTCTTCCAACAAGGTCACTGGTTAGCACAATATACTCAGTAGGTGTTTGCTGAACTGTCACTCCTCAGCTCATTCTATGGAGTATACTGACCTATACACAAATAAGAACATTTAAAGTCACTCATTGGTTCCTTAAAGAACATTTCAGACCACATCCAATTAAATAACCTATTCCTGTGCAGCTAAGCATCCAGCAGTTTGTTTTTAATTACAAAAGATGAGGGAACACATGCTCAGGACCCACAGATGGTGCCTGATTGAATTTTTACTTCCAGGCCTGTAAGCACATCATATGTATGTATGTATTTATTTATTTTTGGTACCAGGGATAGAACTCAGGATCTTGTGCTTGCAAGGCAGGTGCCAGAACCACAGAGCTAAATCTCCAACCCAGAACAACTAATTTTTAAACATTAAAACAGTGACTAAATTACCCACTTCCATATGGCATAGAAATCATGACCTCAGCCAAGTTTACAGCAAGGTCAATTAAGATATATTCACAACTTTGTGGGCCGGAGGGTTAGCTCAGAGGTTCTAGTGCCTGCCTCACAAGTGCAATGGTCCTGGGTTTGATCCCCAGTAACCACATACAATGCTGGGAGTGGAAACTCACGCCCACCAGCAATCAGTATACCACATACCACAATGCTGGGCGTGGTGGCTCACGCCTGTAATCCCAGCACTCAGGAGGCAGAGACAGGAGCATTGTTGAGTTTGAGGCTTGCCTGGGCTACATAGTGAGCTCAGAGCCAGCCTGAACTACAAAGCGAGACCCTGTCTCAAAAAAAAAAAAAAAAAGATATATTCACACTTTATCATCTTAATAAAAGATTATAAATACAAGTAAAATGTGAGATTTCAGAGAAAATTCTCTAACCAGTGACAAGAATAAGCCACTTCCATTTTAAATCTCTAGAAACTTAACATTTATTGCAAAAAAATTCCTCAGAATCCTTTTTTTTGTTTTGGAGCCAATCTAGAAGTATATAATTATACAGTACCTGAGCAGTGGCAAGATTTGTCCAGGGAAGAGAGGAAAATGGGAAAGAAGAATCAAGGTATCTACAGGTACAAATTTCCTAAGATGGACGTGACCAATGTGTATGACAAATATGTACTAATAAAAAATAAAGTTAAAGTGGGCCGGAGGGTTAGCTCAGTAGTTCCAGCACCTGCCTCGCAAGCGCAAGGTCCTGAGTTTGATCCCCAGTAACCACACACAATGCTGGGCTTGGAGACTCACGCCCACCAACAATCAATACCACATACCACAGTGCCCGGTGTGGTGGCTCACGCCTGTCATCCCAGCACTCTGGAGGCAGAGACAGGAGGATTGCTGAGTTTGAAGCTTGCCTAGGCTACATAGTGAGCTCAGAGCCAGCCTGAACTACAAAGCGAGACCCTGTCTCAAAAAAAAGTTAAAGGGCCAGAGATTTAGCTCAGTGGTTCCACTGCCTGCTTAGCAAGCCCAAAGTCCCTGGTTTGATCCGGTAACCACATACAAAGATATGATATTGGGTGTGGTGACTCACACCTACCAGCAATCAGTACACACCCCACAATGCTGGGTGTGGTATGTACTGATTACACCTGTAATCCCAGCACTTGGGAGGCAGAGGCAGAAGGATTGCTGAGTTCCAGGCTTGTCTGGGCTACATAGTGAGCTCAGGGCCAACCTGAAGTACAAAGCGAGACCCTGTCTCAAAAATAAAGTTAAAAAACAAAAGAGATGTACTCAACCCAGATGTCCATTAACATTAATGGAGAAATATTAAAAAAAAAAAAGATTTGGCTGCTTACCATTAAGCAAGCTATTCATATTGCATTATTTCCCAAGAAGCATTTATATCACTTTACCTTATATAAGTCCAGATTCTTCCTTAGTTCCAATAAAAACACATTTATCTACCAAAAATTACAGTAACACACACATTTCTCACAATAAAAAAATAATCTTCTGTGTGGAGATTTCTCAGAAAACTAGGACTAGAGGTCCCATTTGACCCTGCTATCCCCCCTGCTAGAAATATACCCAAAGGAATTTTTAAAATCACATTGGAAAGACAGATGTACACCCCTGTTCATAGTAGCTCAGTTCGTTATACCTCAATCTTGGAAACAACCCAAATGCCCATCAACTGGAGATTGGACAAAAAAGATGTGTTTTCAATGCCGGACGTGGTGGCTCACGCCTGTAATCCCAGCACTCGGGAGGCAGAGACAGGAGGATTGCTGAGTTCGCGGCGGCTTGCCTGGGCACCATAGTGAGCTCAGGGCCAGCCTGAACTACAAAGTGAGACCCTGTCTCAAAAAGCAAAAAAAAAAAGATGTGTTTTTTTTATAAAATGGAATATTATTCTGCCATAAATAATGACAAGACTCATTCACTTATGTGCAAATTGATACACGTGGAGGACACACTCATGTGAAATAAATAGATCACAGAGAGACAAATACCGGATCTTCTCTTTTTTTTTTTTTTTTTTTTTGCTTTTTTGGAGACAGGGTCTCACTTTGTAGTTCAGGCTGGCCCTCAGCTCACTATGGTGCCCAGGCAAGCCGCTGCGAACTCAGCAATCCTCCTGTCTCTGCCTCCCGAGTGCTGGGATTACAGGCGTGAGCCACCACGCCCAGCATTATATGTGGTAACCCGGGATCGAACTCAGGTCCTTGCGCTTGCAAGGCAGGCGCCGGAACCACTGAGCTAACCCTCCGGCTCCTGGATCTTCTCTTTGATATAAGCACCTATAGATATAAATGAGCTCTAGAAAGTATGATAGTTTCTGTAGAATGAGAAATTTCCAAAGGAAATCTGATGTGGGAATGTAATGAGGGGAAGGAATAAATATGATTCTGAAAGAAAATAAAAGAGCATGTATATAGCGGGTGGAGAGGTATGGTTGGGTAGGGATGTGGGTAAAAATGAGAATTAACTTGTGTCATATACTGGTACAAATTCCCTACTGTTATGTGTGATTGTGAGATGTATATAAAATGTACCAATAAAGAATTCAATAAACAAATAATAATTTCCTTTTTGTTTTGTTTTGTTTTGCTTTGTTTTTTTCAGACATGGTCTCGCTTTGTAGTTCCTGCTGACCCTGAGCAGGGTCAGCATGTAGCCCAGGTCACTGGCCACTATGTAGCCCAGGCAAGCCATGAACTCAGCAATCCTCCTGCCTCTGCCTCCCAAGTGCTGGGATTACAGGTGTGAGCAACGACGCCCGGCACTGTGCTATATGGTTACCAGAGATCAAAACAGGGACTTTGCATTTGCTAGGCAGGCCCCAGAACCACTAAGCTAAATCTCTGGCCCCCTTTTTGTTCATTTTTATGGCTATTTTTAATTTTCTTTTCTTTTGGTAGATTTGTGTTTGTTTTGAGACAGAGTAGTGCAGACTGGCCTCAAACTCATGCTGATTCTCCTACCTCTGCCTCCTGAGTGCTGGGATTACAGACATGCACCAGCACATCCATCTTTTACAGAGACTATTCAATACCTTTAAATTTAACAGGTCAATGACCAAGTAAACTGAGACTCTGTTAGCAAAATAACTTTACAAAATTTAATGTGTTTACTATATCATAAGGTTAACTTAAAAGTTTTTCTTTTTAAGAAAGAAAATGTTTCCTTCTGAAGTTTTTAAAAAATGTTTCTTTAGAGAGCTATCTCAGAGTTTTTAATGACCTTGAATGTTTTAATATTGTAAATCTTAGCTCCTGTAAAATAATATTATTGGCTAAGCTCTACTTGGTGTTCTCCCTTTGACAGACACTGTGCTGAGCACTTCACACTGTCTCACATTAAGGCTGCTAGTAACTCCACACAGTAGGGATGACTGCAATCTTCAATTCACAACAAAAGAAATCAAGACTCAGAGACATCAGTTCATTGAGAGTAAGAAGCAATGCTCACATCTGAACCTAAACCTGGAATTTCAAAGGAAAAAAAATATAAAGAAAGCCCTTACAAATCATCCTAAAGCCTCGTTTCTGTTCAAAGGTAGAAAAAACTCAATTGATCATGTTTAACTGAAGACCTTAAACACAAAATCCTTGAGAAGTGAGTACTGTGAGACAGGTTTGGGGAGAGAGATACGAAGAACTACATATGAGTTTACATGTATATTTATACATTCATCAACACACACAAGAAATCCTTGGCTCTTAAATATACAAATGTACAAATAATATAAAATAATGGATAAATATAAACTACTTATTATCCAGAAAGAGTCACTAAAATCCCAGCCCTATAGAGTGAGATTCTCCCATTCTAAAGCCCAAGCCCCACTTCTCAGGCTAGTTCTCATAAGCCGCACCAGAGGAAAGAACAAGGACAGATAAGATATTTTCTAAGGTCCTTTCCAACTCTACTAATCTTGATATGTAAGACTAAGCTGTAGTCCCTGTTCATTCCTTCCATTCAGCAGACATCCCTCTTGGTTTGCTTTGGTTTGGGTTTGTTTTCTGGTACCAGGGAGTGAACTCAGGACTTTGTGCTTGCAAGGCAGGCACAGCATCACTGAGCTACATCCCCAGCATCCCTCATTTTTTCCTTAGGGAAAGAAGTAACAGTAAAATATCTTAATCAAACATTTCCCATCACAGCAGGAGGAGGAAGACTCCACAAAACAAAATTAAATAAAACACACTCACTGGCTGATATAAAACAAATCAGCAATCAGGAAAAAGAAACAAAGGATCATTTAAATCAGATTGCACATAGTTATTAAAAAGAGTATGAGCCAGGCATGGTGGCTCATGCCTGTAATCCCAGCACTGGGGAGGCAGAGACAAGAGGACTGCTGTGAGTTCGAGGCTTGCCTGGGCTACAAGGTGAGTTCAAGGCCAGCCTGAACTACAAAGTGAGACCCTGTGTCACAAAAAAAAAAAAAAAAAAAAAAAAAAAAAAAAAAAAAAAAAAAAAAAAAAAAAAAACGGAAAACGAAAAAGAAAAAGAATATGAAAAGACATAGAGCTAACTGTTGCTTTCTTTGCATTCACAAGATCAAACTGCCAGTTTCTCAGTGCTGCCCATAGTGAAATCATCTTCCAGAATATGAATTAAACTTGGTCAAAGTCAGACGTGCTGGTGATTCATGAGGGTGAGGCAGAAGGATCACCCCAAGTTCATAGTCAGCATAGACTACATAGTGAGTTCAAGTCCAGCTTGAAACAGTGAGACCCAGACTCAAAAAACAAGACAATTAAATATTTTGATTAAGAACAGAAATATACCTGAAAAGCAGCATTAACAGACTGAAAAGTTTTTTTTTAAAAAGTTATTTCTTTAAAATAGAAGACACATAGCTAGATTATATTATAAACTTATTTTCAGAAAACCATACTAGAGTCTATAGTATTACCAATTTTAATTATGAAGCTAATACTGGAGTTATTCTAAAATATTAAACCTCTAACAAAATTTAAAATGACTAATCACAATAAGGAAAAACAAATGAACTTTTTTCTAAAAAGGAATCTACATTTCAATGTGTTGCAGAATCTATAAACCTGTGCCATATAAGATTCCAATAAAATCAATAATAATTCTGGTTGACTGCTTTTATTGTGGTCAAAAAGGAATATTCTAATTACTTTTAAAATGTCTACTATAGCCGGGCGTAGTGGCTCACACCTGTAATCCCAGCACTCGGGAGGCAGAGACAGGAGGATTGCTGAGTTAGAGGCTCGCCTGGGCTACATAGTGAGTTCAGGGCCAGCCTGAACTACAAAGCGAGACCCTGTCTCAAAAAAAAAAAAAAATGTTTACCATATTTGATTATAAAGCATGGTTATTCATAAAGTTTCATTGATTTTTGTTCCACTGATAACATAAAAAAGAGAAGAAAAGAAAAATATTACAGGGCTGGAGATTTAGCTCAGTGGTTTTAGCACCTGCCTAGCATGTGCAAGGTCCCTGGTTCGATCCCCAGTAACCACATACAACAATACTGGGCATGGTGGCTCAAGCCCATTGGCAATCAGTATCACATACTACAAATGCTGGCCTTGGTGGCTCAAGACTGCAATCTCAGCACTTGGGAGGCAGAGACAAGAGGACTGCTAAGTTCGAGGCTTGCCTGGGCTACATAGTGAGCTCAGGACCAGCCTGAACTATAAAGCAAGACCCTGTCTCATAAAAAAAAAAAGAAAGAAAATAAAAATATTACAAACAGCAACACCTATTCTAGGACCAAAGAACAACTCAGTAGCTCCTGAAAAGTATCTTTCTTTTTCTGCAAAGACAAATTACAAGTCTTAAATGTTAAATATTTTTAAAGGAATAAACATGTTTTTTAAATTATTGGTCTATTTTTTGCATTACCCACAACCAATAAAATTAAATCATTAAATTTTATACTAAAATAAAATTGGACTTGTGTTATAAAATGTTTCTAAGGAAGCTAATAATTGCTATGTATGTGAGGTGATGGATATATTTTTTTATCATAGTAATCATTTCACAATGTGTATCTCAAAACATGGCATTGTGCATCAAAATGTGTATGATTTTATCATCTATATTCAATTTTAAAGAAACCACCAGTTGCTCACTACACAATTTCAAGTCTTCCTCTTGCACTATGGCCTGCCCCAGTTTGGGAAGACCAGAGAAAAGCAGGCAGTGACACCTTGCTGCCAGGGCAATCAAAGCACCTCAGCAGGAGGAAAAAAATCTGTCTCAAGGGAGAGAGATTTGCCTCCACTGAGTTAGCAAAATAAATAACTCATGGATTTTAAGTGTAATTCCCAAGAAAGAGTTTCAGAACATTTTAAGCCAAAAGAAAACAGAAAGGAAACTAGTTGTGTTAGGGAAGTATAATTAGGGATTTTAAAATTTATTTCCACAAATTTCTTCTTAAGTGATTTTTCTTTGTTGTTTTATCTCTTACAAGTTAGCTGCTTTTCCCAGTTGTTTATACCTTGGCTCTCCCTTTACCTGGCATAGTAAAGCCCGCAGAGCCTGTAAGTAGCAGTTCCCACAGAAGGGAACTAAGCTGAGTCATTAAGGACATCCAAGTTTAAGTCTTTTCCTTGTTTCAGTCCATTTTCTCTAGAAGACTACCCACTAACCCGGTGAGAATAAAATCCTGGTGCCAGCACTCTGGCAGCCAAGTCAAGCTACCTCATCCTTTACTCTAGCCTTTCCCTAAACTTGTTCTCTCCAGGCTAAGCTCACTCTGCCTGAGTTCAACCCAGGAGGCCCTGGGCTACTCAAAACAGGCCTCCAACACTAAGCTGCGGAGGGATGGTCTCATAACTATAAGGCCAAAGAAAAAATCGCAGGCTCTAAGTGCTCTTTTAAGAGTTTGCCTGCCTTCATAGACACTTGGCACTTCAAATTTCTAAGCCTTTCCAGGACTGTGGAGGAAGGATTTGTTTTTCTCAGGGAATCCCAAAGGCATTTGAGACCTTGTCTCAAATACATACATACATACATACATACATACATACATACATACATACATACATAGATATATACATACATACATAGATACATACATTTAAGTTGAACTATTCTATGTCAAAGAAATGCAATTAAGCAAGCCCTTTTTTTACTGAACATTAGTCAGATGCCTAGTCCAGTCTCTACTTCCACCAGAGCTGCATTAACCAGTTCCCCAACAAGCCCTGTTCTCCCTATTTCTCGGTGTCAGATCCACCTCTTCCTCACACACCTCCATGCTCCTCTGCCTGGTGCCATCTACTTCCCTGGATCTTCCTTTCAGTTTTTTTTTGCTTTGTTGCATCTATCTTCAGCCCTTCAATCCCCAAAAGGCTTCCTCTTTCCTTTAAAAAATAAACAGAAATGGAAAACTTTCTGCCCTCTAGTAGCACCAATATGGTAGAGTAGTTACTCCAGGGATCCTTCCTGTACAAAACAACTAGTTCTTTGCTCATGTGTAACACTTTTTCATGTACTGACAGGCTTCCAGGAAGTGGAGATCTCCAAGGACCCCAACACCATTACCAAAAGCAACAACCACAAGAAAATAAACTCCCTTGAATCCAGAGTAAAATCATACACAGCAAGCAAACTGTAAGACGGTCTAATGTTAAAACAAATACAAATGAGACATAACATGGGCAGACTAAGGCTCCAACATCAGCAATGAAGAGAACCTGAACCGTAGAGAGACCATGTTACACCAAGAAGCACTGAAGGAGGCTAAAATGGTACCAAGTACATAGGCCCTAGATCCCTTTAATCAAATATAAATCCCTACTGCAGGCCTTTTGTATTTGTTTAAGGTCAAAAGCAAATCAACAAACATCATAAAATAAATACATAAGGAAACAAGCAATCAGAAGTGTTTGTAAACAAAGACAATAGATTAGAAGCCTAGAGATTTAAAGTTCTGGATATACGAGACAAAAATGCAAAATATGTATCAGTACTACCTTGACAAGAATGGGGTGTCATATCAAAAAAAAAAAAAGAAGGAAGAGAAACTCACATTGAAGGCAAAAGGAAAATGGAAGCAACATAGTTTTGCCTAGGGCTGGCTCTGTCCCTCTGATTAATTCTCAAAGGCATTGAATAGTGAAAAGAGCTATCTCCATGTTATAAATTCTAACAATCTGCTACCACATCACATATAGCTCCTGGGAATATGTTCAAACACAAAATCCTCACAAATTCAGATTATAACCTGAAAGCTTATACACAGTCACAATATTTTCATACAGACTGCTTTGCTCAAAATCCCAGCATTATCTATATGATCTCAGCAGTAGTACAATGGACTGGAATAAAAAAATGCCATGTTGTAATAAGTAAACATATCTAAGATGCTTCAGCTGATTTTGCTCAATTATTTGCAGATGGTTCTTGACTTACTGTAAATTTGTCTTTCAAACAACCTACACTACTAAATGCTGTATTATCTGTCCTAAGCAGTGTTTCACAGAATTAAGATGTTCTTCCATGAGCTGATAAATGGGTATTTTCAGATACTGCATATTAAAGTTCTATTTTTTCCTCATTCACTAGTATTTGTGTAATAATTTAATATTACATTATTATAAATTGTGAAAACTAATTGGTGGAAAATCTAAAAAGGGCTTAACAATCAGAAGTAGAACCTTCCAACTACCAACATGTAAGACTAATACAAAAGAGATATGAAAAAAAAAACAGCAAGTCTAAATTTAAAAAGATATTCGCTGGACTCCTGCTTGTAGACCAAGAGCAGACTCAATTGCAAAGAAAAAACATTAAAGAGAATGTGTAAATCAATACAAGGGGCCGGGGATTCAGCTCAGTGGTTCCAGCATCTGCCTGGGAAGCACAAAATGCCAAATTCAATCCCTGGTACCACACACCACAGTGCCACATGTGGTGGCTCACGCCTGTAATCCCAACACTCACAAGGCAAAGGCAAGAGGATTGCTGAGTTCGAGGCTGGCCTGGGCTACACAGTGAATTCAGGGTCAGCCTGAACTACAAAGTGGGACCCTATCTATTAAAAAAAAAAACTAAACTAAAACCATATGCAAAAGGAGACAAATCAGTCAGGACATAGAGTTATCAATTATCAGGTCACACGGATGGCTCCTTCAGTGTGAAAACCATCTTTATAAGGTGGTAAGTGTAAACTAGTGCAACTATGGAAATTGATATGGAGATTCCTCAAAAAACTAAAAACAGAACTTCTATTTGAGCCAGCTATAACTCTGCTGCGTATATTCTCAAAAGAATTAAAGACATCATCCTGTGGTGAATATATGTGGCATGATTATCTAATGAGTATCTGTGGAGGTAATGTTATTTCAGATAATGAAATCAGCAAAGGTACCCATGTTTACAACAGCTACAGTGTGGAAAGAGTCTAGATGCCCACGAATCGGTGAATGGATAAAATATGGTTTATATATATGCACAGTGCAATATTATTCAGTCATTAAGGATGAATTCATGGTGTTTGTAGAAATATAGAACTTGAGACCATCATATAAAGCAAAATAAACCAGACTCAGAAAGTTAAATATTGCCATGTTTTCTCTTGTGTAAGAACCCTAAAATATGAGCGAATAAATCCAAACATATGATGTTAATATTTACTAAAAAGGTACATATAAGCAACCATAGTAAAGAGAAAATCCCTCTCAAACATAAGAAAGTATGATTGAATATGTACATGAAACTCACAAAGCGTACAATGAAAACTGTAAACATTACAAAGCTTTCCCAACACTCAGGAACTGGTAAATTGAACTCTGATTCACATGTGATTCTTCCCTGTCAGCCAGATGAGGGCAGAGATGAATATTGAAAACAAAAATCACAAAAAGAGGAATGACATTGCTTTTGCCCTCAGACAGCTTAGCATCGAACACTAAATATACGATATTTCATATATTAATAATCTTATTTTGTTCTTTTATTTTCTAGATTTTGTTTTGTTTTGTTTTGTTTTTTTGAGACAGGGTCTCACTTTGTAGTCCAGGCTGGCCCTGAGCTCACTATGTAGTCCAGGCAAACCTCGAACTCAACAATCCTCCTGTCTCTGCCTCCCAAGTGCTGGGATTACAGGCGTGAGCCACCACGCTGGGCACTGTGGTATGTGGTATTGATTGCTGGTGGGCGTGAGTCACTACGCCCAGCATTATATGTGGTTACTGGGGATCAAACTCAGGACCCTGCGCTTGCAAGGCAGGCGCCAGAACCACTGAGCTAAATCTCCATCCCTAGATTGTTTTAATACTGAGAATTAAAACACCAGCATTCATTTGGTCATAAAAAGGGCAGTTCTCCTAACAATTGGGGAGGGAGGACCTCAGCAATATCAGGATCTAAAGATAACTTTCTTCTATTTTCAGAAAAAGAAAACATGTTTCAGCACCATGAAATGGGCCTTATAATCTCTTAGAAACTCAGACTGTTGTTCCACCTTGTGAAAAGTAACATTTATAAAATTAATTCTGATTGGCTCTCTCTTCAATTATATTTATAAGTGGCAACTGTTTTCTGAATCTAATACTTATGAGTTTTAGTTTTATTTTACTTTCTTTTCCTTCCAATGCACTAGTAAAATAAACAGAAATCTCATTTCAACAGCTCTCAAGACAGACAAAAGAAATTGAGAAAATTGTAATTTTCAAAATCTTATTTATCATGCAAACTTTAGTCTTATATGTTACACATACTATACTTAGAACATTGTCAAAAGGCAATACTTACTGTAACTGCCAGGAGATTTCTCTTCATAAGTAAAATGAAGTTGTAACTCCTCCTCTGACATCTCACTGATGAATATTTTCAGCAAACAACAAATAATAAACAAAGCATTATGTGTCTGCCAAATGAAGATGTGGCTAGAGAAGAAAGACCAAAATCATATAAGAATCAATATTTAATCAGGGGCCAGGGATGCAGTTCAGTGGTGCTGCACTTGCATAGCAAGCACAAGGTCCTGAGTTTGATCCCCATTACCAGAAGGGGGGAAAAAATAATCATGAGTATAAGCAGTTTATTTCTAGACCAGGATTTCCGCATGATTTGTCCATCACTTTGCCACCCAACTTGTAATACAAAAACGTTTAGCATGAGCCAGGATTTAGCTCAGTGACACTGTACCTACCTCACAAGCACGAGGTCTTGAGTTTGATCCCTGCTACCACAAAAAAAGTGTATTTTTCATTGATTGTATTGAACCAATCATACTATTGCATTTTTCTTCCTATCTCAATTGTAGTTTACATAGTGAATCTATTTAATGAATATATGAAATCCTCAAATCAAATGGATTCTAGGACTTATAATCTGACCCCAACAACTTAACCAAAAGTTCTCTTTTAACTTTTTCCCTAAACAAGCTCAACAATTCTTTCATGGAGCTTTTCAAAAGATTTCTCCATCTACATAAATTAAAAATATCCATATTGTGGGCCGGAGGGTTAGCTCAGTGGTTCCGGCGCCTGCCTCGCAAGCGCAAGATCCTGAGTTCAATCCCTGGTAACCACATATAATGCTGGGCATGGAGACACGCCCACCAACAATCAACACCGCATACCACAATGCCGGACGTGGTGGCTCACGCCTGTAAGCCCAGCACTTGGGAGGCAGAGGCGGGAGGATTGCTGAGTTCGCGGCGGCTTGCCTGGGCACCATAGTGAGCTCAGGGCCAGCCTGAACTACAAAAAACAAGACCCTGTCTCAAAAAGCAAAAAAAAAAAAAAAAAAAAAAAAAAAAAAAAAAATCCATATTGTTAGATATAAAGCAAACATGATTTAATCAGCCAACTTACTTCTGACATTCTGCTGAAAGTTTAAGTTCTTTGGTTCTAGAAAGGAAGACCTTAATTAATGCAGCAAGATTTCCTGTTCGAGGATTGTTTTCCACTGTAAAAGAAAAGAGAATTTTAAATGTTAAAATTAAAAATGAAATCAAAAGAAGTATATCATAACACTTATGATATACAAACATCAAACTGAAACTGCTCACTGACCAATCTTAGGCCAGTTTCACATCTATTTAGAGAAATAAGCAATGAGAAAAACTGATGCCTTTGATCTTAATTCTGAACATAAAAAATGATTTGCAAAATGAAATAAAAACAATAGAAGAGGGCCAGAGGGTTAGCTCAGTGGTTCCGGCGCTTGCCTCCCAAGCGCAAGGTCCTGAGTTTGAACCCCAGTAACCACATACAATGCTGGGCGTGGAAACTCACGCCCACCAGCAATCAATACCACATACATACCACATACCACATACCACAGTGCCAGGCGTGGTGGCTCACGCCTGTAATCCCAGCACTTGGGAGGCAGAGACAGGAGGATTACTGAGTTCGAGGCTAGCCTGGACTACATAGTGAGCTCAGAGCCAGCCTGAACTACAAGGCGAGACCCTATCTCAAAAAAAAAACAATAGAAGAGGGCCAGAGATGTAGCTCAGTGGTTCTGGCCCCTACCTAGCAAGCACAAGTTCCCTGGTTCAATCCCCAGCAACCACATAGAACAATATCAGGCATGGTGACTCACGCCTACCAGCAATCAATACCATATACCACAGTGCCGGGTGTGGTGGCTCACGCCTGTAATCCCCGCACTCAGGAGCCAGAGGCAGGAGGATTGCTGAATTTGAGGCTTGCCTGGTCTACATAGTGAGCTCAGAGCCAGCCTGAACTACAAAGCAAGACCCTGTCTCAAAAAAAAAAAAAAAAAATAGAAGACAGCAGCAATCTTATCTCAGAATCCAAAACTATAAAAAGAAAGTTAACAGATATGTTCAATTTATAGTCATACCAAAAATGTATCATTTATATTATGAGTATATAGGATAAAACAAACTATAGTTCAGATCATCACAAGCCATTTTAATAAGTAAAAAATTCACATAAACAAACCAATGTGGCTAGAGTAGGAGCTATTCTGATCAGACAAAATTTGGAAGAATTTATCTAAGCAATTTTATTTAAAGTTTAAAAAGGTAGGCATTTTAGCTAACCCAGTGGAAAGAGTTGAGAAAATACTGGGAATCAAAAGATTTCTAGATCCAAGTAACTGGATATTAAGCCTCAGTAAAGTAAATCACTTTACTTTTCCAGTTTCAGTTTGTTCATCTTTCAGAGAAACAACAACATATCAAAAAATATACACAAGTATTTTCTGGGCATTCATGGTTTAATTCTCACAACTCTACAAATAAACACCAGTATTATTTTCCTTTTATATTTGCTTATTTGTAGGTTGTTACTTTCTCATGAGTACATCCTTAGTGACTCAAATCTTTTTCCAAAGAATTGGACTTAATGAAATTATACAGTTCTACTACGCTACTGAACAAGTCACAAAAGCACAGGAGTGATCAGAAGGAAGAGTCTACTTAGTTCTTTTACTTTTACTAATGAAAAGTTCAGAGAGATTCAGTGTTAGACCCAAAGTCTATTATATATCAATAACAGGTACACAATTATCTTCCTTTTACCAGTGTTTTTCAAAAACGTGAGATCACAAAGTTCTGGAAAATCTGTTTCTCTTTTATGACTGTTTATGGTACCGGAACCCAGGAGCCCTCCATCACTGAAATACAACATCCCCGGACCTTTTAGTTCAGACTAACTTGTTCAGAATGACCTCAAACCTGCAATCCTCTTTCCTCAGCCTCTGAGCAGCTGGGATTATATGTATATTTTAAACTATTTTTAAAACCCAAAATACAAACCCTCAAACACAGTGTCCTGTATAGCCAGAAGAATTCATTTTCATGCAGATCTCAGAATTATGTACACATTTGAACTTCATGAAATGTGTTATGTTTGAGATTCAAAATGTCCCCCAATAGCTTTATGTGTTGAAGGACTGGTTGGCAGCTGAACGGACCATGAGGACTCTAACTTTATAAAGTGAATTACATTCACTGATGAGTTCATGGCTCAATAGGCTCAGTGGCCTAATTGGATGAGGCAGGTCATGGGAGCACACATCTAAAGGGTATAACTTTTCCTCAACTCTTCTCCATACACTCTGCTTCCTGTCTCCGATATTCCTCAGCCACACCCTGTCCCAGGATGTTCTATTTAACCACAGGCCTAAAAGTAATAGAGCCAGCTGAAGATGGCTGGGAGCCTCTCGAACTGTGAACCACAAGAAATCTTTCCTCCTTGTTTTCCTCTTTTCATATATTAGTCCACCAAGATAACAAGCTAACAAATGTGTTAAAGATCTGCAAAGATGTGCAAAGATATAGTTCAGAATACATATTTAAATCAAGGTTCTCACACATATACTTAAAAGACTGCACATGCAAATAAGTCACCTGCATTGTGCTTAGTAACTACCACTTAATTCCATTCATCACAGCTCTTGGTGATTGGATATCATAGCACCTTGCCATTCCGGGGAGGTACAGCCCATGAGCACATAGCATCAGCAGAACCTGAGCATTTTCTGGAAGCTCAGAATCCCAGTTTTATCTTACACCCACCAAAATGACAGTGCTTCTCTAAATTTAAATCACAGAGCTTTTTTTTTTTTTTTTTAAGCTGGGTTTGGTGGCACATGCCTGTAATCACAGCATTCTAGGAGGCTGGTGCAGGAGAATTACAAGTTCAAGCTCATCCTGGGCAACTTAGTGACTTAAGATCCTGTTGTTGCAGAATTCCAAGAGACGAATGGGAATCAGGAAAATTTATTTTAAAGTGTACACCAGCTCAACAGACGCTTGTCTAAAAGAAGAGCACTGAACAGAAGTTTCAGCTTTTACACATTTTATTAAGAAGTATTCTAGTGATGCATTGAGCAAGATTACTGGAATAGGAGAAGGGTGGACAGTTTTGTACTTTGCCTTGAATGAAGACTGTGTCTTATGAATCATAGGAAAATAGAGTGTCATAAACCTTGTTTACAGGACATAGTTGTCAATTTTATCTTTACCACAACAAAGAGTCATAGCTAGGAGGGGAAAGAGATGCTAATGGAGGTGAGAGGGACTGGACAAGTCTGGGAAGAATTGGTTTTTGAGTCCTGCTTCACTGTCTCAAATTTTTATTTTAAATACTGCAAAAGAAAATAAAGTGCTGGGAATGTAGCTCTGTGCAAAGGCCTAGGTTTAACCCCAGTGTTAAAGAAAACAAAAAAATCCCAGGACCTTTTTATAAAAATGTAAATCCTGATCCCACATGTGTGAAATACAACCCAAAATGCCACATCTTAGTTTCCTAGGTGATCCCCAACAATGCTGGTTAACGAACACCATGGTGAGTAGGAAGGTAACACCTCTATTACAAATTGAGGGAGCTTTTTGTCCAGGTTTCATCATCAAGAAAAGATATGTGATAAAAAACAGGAAGATAAGTCAAATGGGGAGGGGACCAACAGATGAAGGGAAGAGGAGGAAGTGAGGAAGGAAAAGTAAAAAGAGTTAAGATGTTTATGCAAATGTATCAATTCCCCATGATAAATGTAATCATTATGTACTACAAACATGTACTAAATAAAATTTTTTAAATTTATTTTTGTTCTTTTGAGACAGGGTCTCCCTATGTAATTCAACCTAGGTATCAATTCACTTATATAGCCCAAGCTGGCCTGAAACTCACAGCAATCTTCTAGCTTCAGCCTCCTGAGTGCTGGATTTATAGGTATAAGGCACCACACTGAGCATAACTATTCTTTTAATTTTTAACAGATATATAATTAGATAGTTAGAGGTTCATATTTTTAAAACTTTTTTCTTTTATTGAATTCTTTATTGGTACAATTTATATACATCTCAAAATCACATATAACATTGGGAAATTTGTACCAGTATATGCCACAAGTTAATTCTCATTTTTACCCATATCCTCACCC